>JAKJMR010000416.1:764328-785536 GCA_024449315.1 Daboia siamensis | reverse complement strand
CCTTCCTTCCTTCCTTCCTTCCTTCCTTCCTTCCTTCCTTCCTTCCTCTTCCTGAAAAGAAGAAATTGTGGTTAACAAACCCTCTATGGTACTATTCTTGGTTCATTGTGTTGACCTGTTTCATATCTCAGAACAACTATTTTGACCACATCCTTGTCTATGTTAATTACCAGAGTCAATCAAATTTCATGGCAGTTGTCTTGCTCCTTGCATCCCTTACAATGGTAAGTATCTACTCTGCCTTGGTCAGGCATCACTTTGAGTACTGTGTTTAGTTCTGCACAGTTTTGCACAGTCCAGTTTAAAAAAATAAAAATCTATAAAAGCAAGTCTAGAAAGGGCTACCAAGATGATGAAAGGAGCAAGTCCTATAAGGAATGGTTCAAAGACCAACATTAGGTATGCTTAACTTGAAGAAGAGAAAGTGGGAACATGATAGCTGTCTTCAAATAGCTGAAGGGCAGTCACATTTTAGAGCAGGGGTGTCAAATTGCCAACGCATGGGCTGGTTTCATCATACCGAAACCGGGCCCACCCCATTGCCAGCAATGCAAAAAGAGTCGCGATATGTCACGACACGTGTTGTAGAGGATTTGGACTTATTCTCACCTGCTCCAGAAAATAAGAAAACTAACAATATGAAACTTAAGGATGTAGGTACAGATTAAAGATACAGGGAAGAACTTCTTGATGATAAGAGCTGTCCATCAATGGAATAGATTGCCATATGGAATGATTTCTTCATTTTCATTGAAAGTTCCAAACAGAGACTAGATAGTCATTTATATTGGATGGTGTAGTCAACCCTGTAAGATAAAAGGGATTGAACTTGATGGCTATTTAAGTTGCTTCCAATTCTATGGTTTTATGATTCTATTATAGGCATATGTATATATAGGCATACATAAAATATAGAATATCACCTATATTCTATTATAGGTGATATGATTGATGAAACCAGGTAAGAACATAAAGTTTAAAAAATCTTGACTAAAAAGTAAAACATGTGACCTTCTAAGATTAAAGCTATATGTTAAAAGTTCAATGGTACATAGATTCCTAGAGTTGGAAGGGACATTTAGATCTTTCCATTTGCTACCTGCTTAGTGCAACTCATTCTGACAGATCACTGCCCAACTTTCATTTGAAAACATCCAATCCAATGAATGGAAGCTGAGTTTGGTGGGTAATTGGTTCTCTATGAAACTGTTCTTCTAAGGAACTCTTGTCTCTTATTCAATCGCTCATCCATCTTGCTGTAGGTTACATTCAATATTGCCTGTGCTGGATACTGAGGTGATAGAAAAGAGGTTTCTATGAAATCTTTTTAGTTATTTAAAGGGTAGCCTAATATCTCATCTTGGTCAACTTTTCTCAAGAGTAAACATGCTGAGTTCCTTCCATCCTTCTTCCTAAAATGTAATTTCTAGTTCATTCATCAATCTCATTGCGTGTTGGAATTTCTTTCAATTTCTCTGAATATTCCTGAAAATATGGTGATAAAATGGACATTATTCAGAACAGAGTCTGACCAAACCAAACTGAAGTGGAACTATAATAGCCATGGTTTTCCTAAGCTGCATTTCTCTAAAACTGCAGTTTCCTTTCTTAGTACTTTACAATACTTATATGAACTCAAGTTTACAACAAAATCTTGGATCCAAGTTCTATTTTCATTTTATTCTCAAGCCAGTTATTCCTATTCTACCATCGGGTAGGAGATATAGGAGTATAGCCAGCCACACCAACAGGCTGAAAAACAGCTTTTATCCATGGGCTGTTAGGCTTTTGGATGGGAAATAATTTTTATAAACTTTATGCATAATTGACTTGCAAGGCCGGTGTGTTGTACAATTAGTTCACATGGTGTAATAAGATGAAGCGTTTGTGTCACTGTAAGCTGGGGGGTGGGGGCACGAAGGAAGGCTCAGCCAATCTCAATATATACATGGTTGTACTTTGACAATAAAAAAGTTTCATTCATTCTACACTTGAGTGTTTGATTGGTTTCCTAAATTTCATTATTAGTTTCAGCTATTTTCTCTAACTTTTCAATATTGTTTTATAATTATGTTTTATAATTTATTTGTTTTCTAAGATAATTATGTTTTTTTCATCTATAGTTTGCTAAGCTTTCCCTCCATCTCCACAACTACATAATTAATAACATGCTGAACAGACCAGATCCAAATCTTCTAGACTTGAATATATAATAACTTCATTGCTCTCTTAAATCTTATTTCCAATTACAATACTTCATATGTGAGTACATTTAATGTTAACTACCCCATCAGTCGTGAATTTCCAAAACAACCTAATCTTACTTTCTTGAAATTCTTATGCCTTTCACAGACATAGACAATGATTTAACTCTGTATTCTTTTTCATCCATCAAATTATTGATCCACCTTGCTTTAAATGTTTCTAGTGCTATACCTCAAGTGTTGTCCAGTTTTATTGCAAGTAACTAATAGAATACACAATATCTAATTATATGATATAACTATGTCTATGGTCAATAACAAGTTCCCTTGACAGAAGCTGAATTTTTAACCAAACAATGATATGCTTTCAAGATATGCTTTCATTTATCTGTATGAATTAGGTTCACAGTCAGAGATGTATGAATTAGGTTCACAGTCAGAGATGTTCTTCACTGTGAACAGTAATGAAAATGATATTTACATTATTCTTCTCTAGAAACTTTTTATCAATGTTGATATTTAACTTGCTTACCTTTCTAGTTATGCTTGTTTCTCCTCTGCCTTCATTTCAATTAAATATTACTCTAAGAGAAATTATTAGACCAATGCTGCTTATATTTTAAATAAACTGAAAAATTAAGAAAAATCCATATGATTCACCACTGACCACCCCAGCAATTCATAATATTTATGGGCCAAATGTAACTTCCAAGTTTATTCTTACAAGTCTCAAGCATGCTCATGTTCTTTTCAACCCTTGACTGCTAGGAAAAGATAGAAAGTATTTTAGAATCATTAGTCATTCCCCATATGTTCAAATAGTTTATTGTTTAGTAGCAGTACTATTAAGCTTTCATATGAAAATCATTTCAAAAAATATGGACTTTGGTTCTTGGAAAAGAGTGTGGCTAATAATTTTCTTTTCCTGCTTTACTGATCTCCATAAAAATATTTGCCAAACAAAGAACAATTTTCTTCTTATGCAGAAGCCAGCTAATTCATACAGTAGCCTGTCCCTTTGTCACAATCTAACAAACAATATAGCGGATTAAAAGGTTGCTAATTGGCTGATACTGTTAACAGCAATTTTAATGTGCTAATGTATCCCAAAAAGTGCTTTGATTTGACAATGGGAAAATTACAGAAAGTCGCTGTTGAAAGAATGGTCAATCCATATAACATGTGGAAAACACATTAACACTTGGAAAAGTTGAGAAATGGTAAGAGGAAAAAACAAATGAAACAGTGTGAATATGATATTATTGAGAGTAGAGAAATCACTTAAATGTCACAATACAGGTTGGCACAGGATAGATTTCCATCTATTTTCTTCATTTCTTCATACATGGATTATATTTGCATAACATAATTGTTTAGTGGCATGCAAAATTCTATGGAAGAAAATATATATCCCAATGTTCTGAAAACAATCTTTTTTTTTTTCTTGGAACATGCCAAGGAAGCTATTCCAGATCAGTTTGTCATGTCCCAAAATTATTCTTCTAGAACAAAGCATGATTTTCAGCATTCAAAGCATAGCATATATTTATCTAAAAGCCACTGAGCTTTTAGCTAGTGTGATTATCAGGTTTTGTGAGACAGCCATGCTGATACCGGCCAAACACACAATACGACAGCTCTAAAACAATACATACTGAAGTAGCATTAGCTATGGAGGAAGAAAAGCAAATCACTTTTCATTCATGTTCCAATTCACTCTATCTCTAGAAAATACCAAGATAATATAATTTATCTTATTAACTTCCAGCATTCTAGCACACTTGGGGAAGCCATTTCAATTTTATATACATGAATAAAGAGGGGTAGCAGCAGGAGTGATGATTAAGACTTTAGGCAGTTGGAAACAGCAGTAGCTTATTTTTCCAAGAACTCCAATATGGTGGCTAAAGGCTGGCCTATTTGTCTTATGCTGCAACTCATCTTCTTGCTAAAGAAGGTAAGAACTTTGGACTAGACATTGCATATTTTTGGCCACACTCGGTGGTGATAATTTGGGAACAAAAAGGCAGCTACTGGTTGAGATCAAGTCAAATTGCATCTTATCAGCCAGCCTATTGGACAGCAATTGGACAACCAATAACTGCTCTATTTTGCACAGAATAAAGGTGTTTCCATCTCATGGGTCTACAGCATGCCAGGCCCAAATCCAGCATGTCATGTATTAATCCATCTTCAGCTGCTGGCTCTTACTGAAAGTCAGTTCCTGGCAGTGCAGGAATTTTACAAGCTGCAGTGCAAAACAGCAATTTTGTATGTTATAGCAAGCATATAGTCTGGGGAAATAAGCTATATAACCTTTGGAGTATTGGGGCAAAGAAAACGTCAGGTATCCCTATAGAACAGGGGTAGGCAACCTCGGCTCTTTTATGACTCATGGACTTCAACTCCCAGAATTCCTGAGTCAGCTATGCTATGCTGACTCAGGAATTCTGGAGTTGAAGTCCATGAGTCATAAAAGAGCCGAGGTTGCCTACCCCTGCTATAGAATAAATACTGAAGAAGAACATATTCAATAGACTCCCAAGACAGAAATGTTCCAGGGACAGTATCTTTTTATAACTTTCTCCAAGAGAGCTGAAAGACATCATTCTATGAAGGCACTTCCATGTTGGGATATTTCAGAGAAGTAGAAAAGACAATAAAACAAACAGAAGGAGAACAACTTATTACAGGAAGTAAAGACAATGTGAAAAAGACTGCAGGACAATGACTAGTTTTATTGGGAAGCTTAACATGTGTGATAGTGCCACAGATGACAGATGACAAGACATTATATGCAGACAACTTGTGGAATGTTTTGAGGTAAATAATTGTTTCTGGGGGGAAAAAAAAACCTGTTTTACTGACTGTTCTGAGAGGGGAAGCTTACAGCTTATTCAGAAACCTAATTGCCCCACAAAAGCTTCACAATTAATTCAACTAGAAAAATGCTGAAACATTTAGCACCCAAGCCATTATTGAGGGCAAAGTATTTCAGACTCCATAAGTACAAAGTTTAAGAAGAGAATATCTAGCATCTGGAGTTCAATTTAAAAAGGAATATCGCAAATTTGGTGAAGGGCTAAATCAGGGGTCTTCAAACTTGGCCCTTTTATGCCTTGTGGACTTCAACTCCCAGAATTCCTCAGTTAGGCATGCTGGCTGAGGAATTCTGGGAGTTGAAGTCCACAACTCATAAAAGGGTCAAGTATGAAGATACCTGGGCTAAATGGTCCACTAAAATATTAATCAACTAGTCTGTGGAATTCTGAAAGAAAACATTTTTTTAAAAAAGAACTCTTAATGGGTAGATTTAACAAGACAGCATTTGAAATTACTATCTTCAGGAAGCTGCTGCTACAGTACAAATAATGTAGAGCTACAGTCCTGAATAAAAGCAAATGTAGATAAAGCTTGAAAATAACAAGTCAAAATGAAATGTTCTGTCATTGTGGCAGAGATTCTTAAATCACAGTTCAATCCAGATTTAAAGGAGAAATTTGCCACTGGAACATTGGATGGATAGCTACATCAGCTTTAATTTATTATAGCAAATACATAAATAACCGTTGTAAAACATACCATTCTAGAGACATGATTGGTTCAGGAAGCTTAATTGGATTGGAGCTCCATCAACAGCCTGCACACTGCTTTTTCTGTTTCAAAGATCATTGACGATAAGCTAAAACAGATGTTCAATAATATTATACCTGTCTTCAGAGAGAACATTGGCATATCAATGGTGTAAAATAGTGTTACAAGAGCATGCCATGCCCAAGTTTCATGAAGCATATCCACTTCCTTGTGTCATATGTTCTACTAAGCTTGACTCCGGCATTTTTCTTGACTGCTTGTTTTTTTTTACTGTTAACGGTTGATCCTAAAAAACAGGAACTATCTATTACTTCAATATCTTCATTATCAAATCTAAGACTGGTTGTTGTACCCATTAATTTAATCTTCTTACACTTCTTACACTAGTGATTATTATTTCATATTTATGGTATGAGTGAAATGTAATGTCATGATTATCTACTTTAATAATCTTGTTGTGATACAGGTAGTCATTAGGTTATGATCCCTTATTCAACAACTGTCCAAAATTATGATGATGCTGAATGAGGGGGATTGAAAACCAGTACTTGAAGTTGCAGTCATTGCAGTGTCCCACACAACCCACAGCATTCCCTGCCAGTTTCTCACAAGCACTATCAATGATAAAGAAATTGCAACATTCCCTGCCAGTTTCCCATAAGCAATGTCAATGACAAAGCTGGCACAGATGGTAGCAAGAAACTCCTGTAAGTAGCTCCTACCACTTTTTCTCTCAAGGAGCCCCATTAGGAAGGATGATCTTGGGGATCTCATACTCTTTAACACACTCACCACTGTTTACCCACACTCCATAGTACATGGTTCTCCACAGAATCCTCTGCCTGCCCACACTTTGCAATAAATGCCCAGTTGCAATACCAACCCATGTAGCTGCAATACCTACCCACAGTCTGTGACACAACCCAGGTCCTTGCTGGCCAATTTATGCTGTGCAGGGTCCACCCACAGCCTTTACAGCCAGCCCACACTCTCAAAGGCCTAGTTTCATTTTCATTGTCAATGGAATATTCCCATGTATTTCACTGTGGCTCACAAAACAGTCCAAATGAAAAGCTGTAATGTTCTCTTTCCTTTGAAAAACTCACACCAATTTTTAGCCCTTACTCCAAAGTAATCTAACCCTAACCCAAACCTTAGCCGTAACCCTAACACTAGTTTTATTTCCATTGTAAATGGAATTTTCCCATGTACAAGAGCAATTAGGAAATAAAGCTCTGTTTGAGCATGCATGAGAAATAGACGATAATAGCAATGCTCATCATATGATGCAGTGCACAGTAGTTTAGTAGGCAGTGAGGAGTGGAAGGAGACGTTTGTGTTGCAGTTGTCTCTTCCATTAGATCAATTGAAAATGAACCAGTTTTTAAATGAACCAGTAGCTTGCATTGTACCACTTTGATGATGACAATGCACTTCTCAATGCTGCTATAGGGTGGCTTAATTCCCAGGCAGGAATTTTTTTTCAAGAAGGAATTTCAAACTTTGTAAGATATTATGACAAATGCTTCAAATAGAATATCGATTATGTAAAAAAGTAACATAATGTAGTGTGTTTCTAATATGTATAATACAAGTTCTCTGAGTGTCTCTCATTGATACCCAAACGGAGGTTAATTTGAGAATTACCCTCGTATTTCGCTGCGGCCCAAAAAAGTGTCCAAACAAAAAAGTTTTATGCTGTCTTTCCTTTGAGAAGCTCCTAGAATTTAATTCTCACACAATTTCTCAGCCCTGATTGCAAAGGGATCTAACCCTAACCTAACTCTAGTCCTAATCAAAATTTCTTTTTAATTCTCAGTGAGATTTTCCCATGTATTTGACTGCTGCCCACAAAAGACTCTGAACTAAAACATCTTATGTCCTCTTTCCTTTGAGAACCTCCAAGAGTGTAGCCTTCACAGCATTTTTCAGGCCTGACTCCAAAGGGATCTAACCATATCCTTAATTTCTAATTATCAATGGGATTTTCCCATGTATTTCACTGTGCCCACAAAAGAGTCCGAACATAAACCTTTTATGTCCTCTTTCATTTGAGAACCTCCTAGAATTTAGCCATCAGACCATTTTTCAACCCGGATTCCAAAGGGATCTAACCCTAACCCTAACCATATCCCTATCCCTAACCTTACTTTTATTTTCATCTTCAATTGGATTTTCTCATATATGTCACTGCAGCCCACAAGTGAGTCCAAACGAAAACCTGTTGGGTCCTCTTTCCTTTCAGAACCTCCTAGCATCTAACCCTCACATCATTTTTCAGCCCTGACTCCAAAGAGATATAACCCTAACCTTAACTTGAGCCCTAACCCTAGTTTCATTTTCATGGTCAATGGGATTTTGCCATGTATTTCACTGCAGCCCGCAAAAGGACCTGAATGAAAAATTGCCTAGAATCTGTCCCTAAGACTCTTTGTCAACCCTGACTCCAATAGGATCTAACCCTCACCTTAACCCTAACCCTAACCGTACTTTCATTTGCATCGGCAAAGGCATTTTCCCATGTACTTCACTGCAGCCCACAAAAAAAGAGATATTGTAAAGAAAGGTTTGATCAATATACTATGGATGCATTTCAGTTAGCATAAATTTGCAGAGAAAGAAACAGAATCAAAGATAGAAAATGAGAAAAAAAAGCATATAGGTTCATTACAGGGGGACTTGATTAAAAGACCAGGATGCAGACAAAAATCGCCCCAGGAGAGAGAAAGAATTTGAAAGACGACTTCCTAATTATTCCAACAGCCCATATGCAGAATAGCTGAAAAGCAGAGGTTATTGGAATGTAGGCCACAAAATAATAATAATAAAAAATGGTTCAGAGTAGAATGAACTTCATACTCCAAAACTCTTGAACCTCTGTTCTTGTCCCTTAGCTGGGATCTCATGTCTATAATTTGCCAATGGACATGTAATCTTTGAGAACTGTAACTGAAGAAATAGTAACACGCTTGAAACAGATTGGATGTTTCCTAGCAAAACAAAGAAGGGAAGAAAAGAGAAAGGAAGGAAAAGTAAAAGGGAAAGATTATTATTCAAAGAGTAGTTGACTTTAGTTTGACTGGACCGTTAAACTGGGAAACTCACTTCTGCCTATATAGGTTTATGCAATCATTTCACTGAATGGGAGACATATTTCATTAAGGCCATCCATTGATAATCTACAGTGAGAAGTGAATAATTTGTGAATTAGCAATAGCATCAACTATGCAGACCATTGAGTAGCTGAAGCCAAGTATTTAGCTTTCCAACACTGAAGAACAAAGAATCTACTTTCTTTGACCAGATGTGAACTTCTGTGTCAGAGTTCCCCAACTTTCTGGGGTTGGCCTAGAGCAGGGAGAAAGAAGGGATGGTTTTGTGGGAGAATAAAAGCATATCTGTGAGTGTGCATGTGCATGAACACCCATTGCTTACGGGAGTGGGCCATGAGCACTCACACCAGTGGGGCAGAAAGTGCCCACAATGCTCGCAGTGATGCGACCATCCTCATGTGGGCCACAAATGAGTGCAACGCTCATAACGACACTCACATGAGTGGGGCCACAAATACCTGTGATGCTCACGCAAGTGGGGCTGAAAATGTCTATGACACTAACACAAGTGGGTCTGTGCATGCATATGCATACGCACGGACCAACCAGCCACTCATGTGGCCCAGTGGTCAATAGGCCACAGTCCAGTAGTGGGCTATGGCGCACAGGTTTGGGACCTCTGTTCTATGTGATAAGAATGTGACATTATTAAAGAAGTTCAAAAGAACATGAACATTATTAATATAAAAATACTATATATTCTCTCAAAGTGAATACATGCAATATCTTCTTCCCAAAATTGAACAATTATAGGATTGTGTACAAGTATATATTTAAATGAAACATGAATGCCCTTTCATCTCTAATATGATGATTTATTCAGTCTTTTTCCATATAAAGCCAATGGAATCCAATAAATCTGAATACAATTTTAGATTATGAGATCATGATGGATGAAATTCTATTGAAGTGTTCTGGTATTGATATTAACAATTGTTCCTGTCTTCTATGCCATAAGACAACATTCTTTACTCCATCAAACAATTAAAATTTGTGCATCAAATTGATTTTTTCATCAAAATAATTTTATTGTTTTGAGTTTTTAATAAAAATAGTAAAAACTAGTGCAATAAACTAAAAGAAAACTGTAGAAAAAAGAAAAAGAAAAAAAGTAGTAGAAAAAAGAAAAAAGGCAACAAAGGTAATAATAAAAGAAGTGGCTGCTAACCTTCACCACCCCAAATATAAACTGATATATTAACTTTTCACCACCTTTTAATGTTACAGATAAAAACAAAATATTTCCATAGCGAACTATTATTTGTATGCAATCTAGAAGTCCTCATCTTTTCAATCCTGATTCAGCAAAAAGTCCATTAGGAGCTATCAGAAATATCAAACAAATATTTTATCTCTGATCAAATAGTCCACTTTATACTTCTTTTTGCTTTATATAATCTTGAATCATTCCTATAGCATTGCAGTACTAGATCTTTTATCAATCTTTGATATTTAAAAGCAGTCTTTAAAGTTTTTACCAGCCCTACTTTGTAAATCCCGTAAAGAAGCATCATCCAGGATTTCTTGGCAGAATTGCTCCACATCCACATCCCCTTGTTCTTATAGAGCAGGGGTGTCAAACTCACCGCATCATGTGACATGTCGTGACGTATCGTGACTTTTTTCCCTTTGCCAGAGCTGGGGTGGGTGCAGCTTCCACATGACACATCTGGCCCATGGGCTGGCAGTTTGACACCCCTGTTATAGAGGCATAATCCAGAATTTCCTGAAGAGTCCAAAGTCTTTTTCTTGTTTTGTCTTTTCTATTTCATTTTGGTAATCCCATTGTTTTTGTCTTCCATGCCTTCAATTCAATAATGTCTAGGTCAAGTACAGGTTTTTTAAAAATTTCTCATTGTTTTCTAAAAGTTTGTCCATTGAAAGGTGTACCTTTCTGAGACATTCATTTTTAATATTTCAGACTATGTAAAAAAAAATTAAGGTAAGAAAATGTTACAGCCATCTTAACCTTTCTAACTATTTTCTGCTTGGTCGTTTGGTTCCCTCTAAGTGTCCATTTGCAACCTTCATCAAGTCGCAATTCCTCCCATGAGTATATTTTGTGTTTGTGTGTGTCTGTGTGTGTGTCTGTGTGTGATTGTGGTTGTGGTCTCCAAATCAATTTAAAACTTTCATAAATCAAAGTCCCTTTTTGTTTTTGCTTTTTGCCAATTGTATATTATTTTAAATTTTCAAGAGACTACTTCTTAAATTTCTTAAATCCAAAGAAGGTAAAACTCACAGTGTGTCAAATTAAGTCCACAATTTTGAAGGTCTCTGTCAGACCTGCCCCAATCAGGTCCCTTAGGAAAGAAAGACCTTAGACTGCATTTGGGTGAAGTGATAGGTTCTTTTACTAAAGGTTGCTGGCTTCAGTAAAGTCAGGCTAGAACTAAGTTTCCTATGTGAAAAGTTACACATTTCCCCCCTCATCCTAGCCCTTTCCCCCATGGAGAAATGCTGAGAGGCAGTCCACATTCCATTCTCTTGAGTGCTGGCACAAACTGATTCCGTGCCTCTGTGGTCTTTGTCAAACTGTCATCTCCCTACCTATTTCCCATCACTTCCTTACACATTTATTGCTCATATCCCCTCCATGCCCCCTCTCCCTGGCCTTTGATGGCAGGATTCTAGCAAGGCACCAAGCCAAAGATGCCAGACCTGCCAGTCTGTAATATCCATAAAGTGATTAAATTAAACATTTTTAAAAGTAATTAGGAAGTGAGTTTGATTGGCTTTATGTTCTTATAAAAGCTTCTGCCATTTGTGAGAGCAAAGATGTCATCCCCCTCAGCTTCTGATGCTTGACCCACAGAAGCAGGACAAGAAGCAACGGATGGAAACTAGTCAAGGAGAGAAGCAACCTAGAACTAAGGAGAAACTTCCTGACAGTTAGAACAATTAACCAGTGGAACTACCTGCCTCCAGAGGTGGTGAATGCTCCAACACTGGAAGCTTTTAAGAAGAGACTGGACAGCCATTTGTCTGAAATGGTATAAGGTTTCCTGCCTGAGCAGGGGGTTGGACTAGATGACCTCCAAGGTCCCTTCCAACTTTATTATTATTATTATTATTAAGATTGCTATTTTATGGTCCCCTCAGACCTGAGAAGCTGCTATTCAGAACATTTGTGGGCAATGTTCTGATCTATCATTCTCTGGAGAAATTTAAAGAACTGAACTAGTGAATAGCTTTTGTTTTGCTCAACAATTGTCATCTTCTCTCATTCAAAGAGATATCTTCAGCTAACTATGAGTCATGCCAGAAGCCATCAAAATAATGTTAATAATTACAGGGTTTTTGTGGCATAAAATGGATTTAGTGGTTCCAACAATGAAATTGCTAAAAGTCTAAATTGAGATGTCATTAGAAGTAATGTAAATAGTTCTACTGAGCAATCCTAGGCAAATAAAGTTTGTCACTTAAAAGAGAAAATGCTTGTTATTCATCATTTTTATTTACTAATTGATACAAAGTATATATCCTAGCTTCCATTCAAATGTACCATGTTATGAGATATTTTTTTTTAATTTGACATCTGGGTCCTCCTACATAGTGTCTACTTGGCATGAAAAAAAGAATTTAAAAATCCAATTCTTAGAAATAATGTTCTATAATCTTTGATGTGATGTGATCCCAAGACAGTCAAACTAGCTAAATTGATAACATATAAATCTTGTAGTTATCTCTAAGAAGAATTTCCACTAAGGAAAGTCATCCAAAATTGGGTAGTATCCAATAGACAGGTAAAATTACTGAAGGTTAATTTTTTATTAATTGGGTATATGCAAAATTGTGGATGAATTTTGTAGTTTATTAATTGTAGAGAATATTCGTAGCTCAGGTTGTAGATTTAAGCAGAGGTTTGTCCTCCAAGCTTGCTGCTTGGTTTCTGGACATTTCATTACCAGACTAGGTAACATCTTCAGCAAGGTTTGTTTGGGTGAAGTGTCTTGTTCACTTATATAGGTTCTAGATGGTCAGTTGGTCTTATGACTGGTTGAATCACAGGACTGATTGATTCACAAGGCTGGTTTTGGTGACTTCTTGACTGGTTGCTTTGAGGCACAAAATTCAGCTGGTGAGGGGATGGTCAGTTCTGTCATCAATTGATGGTTTGGATTTTGTACTCTTGTAGATATACAATTTTTCAAAGTCACAATATTGGGAATTTCATTAGTGGCAATTGCTAGAATACAATGGAACCCTCATGTATAAAGGGGCCACCTGTTATATCCAGTTACTCACACATCTTTCAGCTAAGGTTTAGGGTTTTTCTTTTCTTCCACAGAAGTAATGTTTTAATATTATTCTAGAAATATGAATAAAGTGATTGTTTTTTTTTTTTTACCTAAAGCACATTTCTATCACTTGGTTAAAGTGAGTTTTCACCTATACCAGGGGTAGGCAACCTTGGCTCTTTTATGACTCGTGGACTTCAACTCCCAGAATTCCTGAGCCAGTCAATCTGAGGGGAAAGGGAGAGGTTTCCAAGCTGAGCCATGCTGGCTCAGGAATTCTGGGACTTGAAGTCCACGAGTTATAAAAGAGCCAAGGTTGCCTACCCCTGACCTATACCTTTCCACAGACAAGATAAGAACAATTGCTTTTAAAATTTTAAAAATCTTCCAGCAGTAGTGTCCAGGTGGTGTGGTCAGGAAAGTCAACATGGCATCTGTGATCTTGTAATGAAAGTGCTGCTTATTTTTTATGTGCAAAAACCTCTATCTAACCCCTTTCTCAGTTAGATACATTATTTTGTACCTGGGCACAATTTCACCTTCAGACCAGAATACTTTGCAACAGCATACCCATAGAAGTCATCACTCCTCCAGAAATTTCTTCTTCTGGGCATAGTTGCTGAATAGATACTGATTACTGGTTTAATTCTTCCCTATGGTTTGAAGGTGTAATCTGTTGCTGAGTTTCATCTATCTCTCTCCACTACTTTTTATCCTTCCTATCCTGATGAAGACGTTCTTCAAAAACAACATCTGCCATTTTGCCATACTCAGCAGGTTCAAAATGGTAATGGAGCCTCTGATGTTTCACAACCTTGGTTGAGTCACTTAGTATTGTGATATGTATTGTGATCTATTTATATGGTGATCCATTTACATTGTGATCTATTGTGGATCATAGAATTAGTTCACATTTGCTCTATTTGGAGTCTCAGAATTGGCACAACCAATTACTTTATCTTAATGTCCATTTTTTCAGGCATAGGACACTTTGAGAAATAAATGCATTAATCTTAGCCTGTTTTTAAATTTTTAAAAGGAAATCAAAGCACAGAAAAAGTGATGAGAAAGAGAATATTTAATGTATTTGTTTGCTTAGTAACTTATTATCTTTTTAAATGGCCCAAGGTGCATTAAAGCATTAGAAACCATAAAGTAGATTTTTTAAAGGAGAATATATTAATAAATAAAAAGGAGAATAATAAAATATATTAATATTTTATTAAAAGAAAATGCGTTCCTATTCCAAAATAATGCAAGTAATTAACAACTGAAGTATTTATTTATTTATTTAATTCCCACAGCCTTTCTATAATCTATTTCTCTTGAATTATAAAAATTGAAAAGGGTGTCTTTGGTGCTGAAAAATAGTGCTAGGCATTTCTGTATGGGATAATCCATAAACATATTCCCATCAGTAAGAAAGCCACAGGAATAAATCAAACACTAATAAAGGAGAATATTTATAGCTTAGGGTTTAATGAGGGCTCCTTGGTCGTCGTCTCTGATCTTGGTTATTTTCTTGCAGATATTTCATTACCCAACTAGGTAACATCATCAGTGCTATTGTTGTTGTTGTTGTTAGCTGCGAAGTCATGTCCGACCCATCGCGACCCTATGGACAACATTCCTCCAGGCCTTCCTGTCCTCTACCATCTTCTGGAGTCCATCTAAGCTCACGCCTACTGCTTCAGTGACTTCATCCAGCCACCTCATTCTCTGTCGTCCCCTTCTTCTATTGCCCTCGATCTTTCCCAGCATTAGGCTCTTCTCCAGTGAGTCCTTCTTTCTCATTAGGTGGCCAAAGTATTTGAGTTTTAGCTTCAGGATCTGGCCTTCTAAAGAGCAGTCAGGGTTGATCTCCTCTAGGACTGACCGGTTTGATCGCCTTGCAGTCCAAGGGACTCTCAGGAGTCTTCTCCAGCACCATAGTTCAAAGGCCTCAATTCTTTTGTGCTCAGTTATTGTTAGTCTAGCATTAATGATGTTACCTATTTTGGATAATGAAACATCTGCAAGAAAACATCCAAGATCGGAGACCACCAAAGATCCTATCAATCATATAGTATGACATATAAATGAGGAATATCCAGGTAGTATATCTAATAAAAGATGATCCATGAAATATTCTGACCATGAGTCATCCAGTATCTTAAAAATTATGAAATGGTCTGTGAAAATGTGCTTGAATGACAAGAGAAGAAGCAGCTTAAATAATGGTCAAATAAGAGGCATTTAGCCTACAGAAGCAATGGGGGCATAGCAAAAGTCTTGGGAGGAGTCCTTCCTAGTTTCTGGACTAAAGGTGACAGGGGAGAAATATATTTTCACACTTACTTAGCCTTACAATAATAGTAGTGTTAGTAGTCATGTTGGTGTTTCTTGCCTAGACTACTTTTAAGGACTGACAGATTAGCATTAATACATGGATCCAGAGAATCATCAGTAGTTCCTAAAGTTAGCCACACCATTACAAAACTGAATCTTTCTCTTTTGAGCAAAGAGAAGTTTCCATGTTACCTTTAAAAATCCAGTTGAACCATACCAGATTTTACACAACTTTTCTCAGAGTTTTTTTTTCTGGCCACCATTTTATATCTAGTAGAATGTAAAACAAACAAACAGAAAACTCATAGAGTAGTGTAGACCTTTACCAGCAAAGACCAAGCAAAGCTGAGATTGCCACAAACTATTTTTTGAGGACCTTCACTGATCCTGAGAAATCAGTCCTAGTTTTGACTTTTATGACTTTGTGAAATTTGAGCCATTATGAGATGGCTGTAATCATACTGCAGTCCTAATCTGGCAATTTTACAAAAAGCAACCCTGTTGACTCATATCTTCTATATTAAGTTCCTTAACATCAGCATAAAATATCATGGTAATACCAATTCAATACAGCAGCAATAAATTCATTTTATGATCCTGTATTTTAGGGAGCATGAATTTAATTGAAATAAATAGTCTGAGGACATGAGCAAAATAATTCTTCTTTAGTGGGCTGCTGACCATATTTCTGCCTACATTTTTAAAAGTAATACTTCTATTTTTACTTTGGCATAGTCAGCATTTAATAAAAGCAAGACACCATCCCTCAAGAGCCATATTTCTATATAACAATGAACACTCAATCATGCTACTTATTTTACTACATTAAATCAAATTTGATTCATGTTTGCTGCTTTTTAAAGTAATTTTTGAACAAAATGGATATGGAGCTCGTTCATTTACAATATCATTCCATTGTCATGTGTTGATATAAAATTATGTCTGTCTATATAAAATTATTTATGTACATTATAATACTTTAAAAATAAGGTTCACTTAAAAGGTGATGTCCATACGTCTTTGTTCACTTCAGTGTAACTTTCATCCAATATTAGCTAATATTTGGGGATTTGAGACAGAGAAGCTGGTCATCTTAATCTAGTCTAAGTGTTCATCAATATGATGAAGATATCCACCCATGTCTTTCCCTTTCACCAAACCCAGACCTCCTTTTCAAAAGTTATCCACAACAATGGCCTGAGCACAGAAATTAATTAGATGAGTTTCTAGGTAAGTTCAGGGGATCTTGCATTCTTTATTTTTTTAAAAAGTGTATGTTGTTAGAAACTGCTTGTGGATATAGTATTTTCACTGGAAAACAGGTGATCTTATGGACCACATGTTTTGTTAAAATGCCAATCAATAAACTGTGTTGTGGGCAGAATGTATTTTGTGACATATTTTGGATTTATCTTTATATGCCAATTTTAAAACCTATAATTTCCTGAGAAAAAGGTCCAGAAATGTAAGAATGGGTGATTATTTTTGTATAGGCCCAAGAAAGTCAGTTAGACAGCTGAATCCGAGGGTTGTACTACCAATTAACAGATACCTAGCTAAGAGAAAAACAAATAGAAGCTTCACAAAATGGGTTAATAAATAGTTTACTAGTTCATAAGAAGTAACCTTCATGAACAAATCAATAGAAGCTTAGAAATCGTGATTCAAAAAGAAAAAGATTTAAGAGACAAGGAGCTGAAGTCATTGAATTAGAAAACCATGGAAAGCAGTGAAATTTGGAGATAAGCAAAGTTCTATCACAAAATGATGAGCAGGGAGGTATTGTCAATCATAATTATGAGCATAAAAAATATCTTCAACCTATATAATTTTTTTATTAAGAAAGAAAACTCTTGTGCCAAACATTCTCAGTGACCCCATTTTCCATTCCATACAGTATGTGAGTTTTATATAGGTATACACACAGCCATTAGAGCTTGGCTTTGGAGACAATATCTGGAAGAAAGTTTTCTAGAAAGTTAGAGAAATTCTAAGTGGGAATGAGCATATTTCTAATAATCCTCAGGGACCAGGTAGGAGTCAGTACAGTTTGAGAATAGATAATTCCCAGAAAGCGGTACAGAAAAACCTGGGGAATAAATTTGTTTTCAAAATGACTTAACAAATGTTATGAGATCAAAAGCTCTGTGCCTTTTATACATACATGAACAAAAGGAATGGAGCTTGTAGTCTGATGGTACAATAATAACAATAGCACTTAGACTTATATACCTCTTTACAGCCCTCTCTAAGTGGTTTACAGAGTTAGCATATTGCCCCAACAACTGAATCCTCATAATCATTTGCTATCTCAGATACATCTCTTTTCTGGTGTCAGAACTAAAAGTCAAACAGGAAATATATTCCTCCTTCACCATCTTTCTTTGAGGAATAAATATTCTGTCCCAGTAGCCTGTATGACTCCAACCCCTTAAACCGGTTAGAGTGTTTGTATCAATAACAATTATTAACAAAGACACAGACATCCATATCTAATTCTTGCTAATCTTAATGTTTTATATTTGTGTTTTATTGTATTGTAAACCACCCAAGTACTTTTGGATAGTGGGACAAGTGGCATATAAATTAAATTAAAAAATTAAATTAAATTAAATTAAATTAAATTAAATTAAATTGCACTTTTCTTCTATGTTCAGATGATCTTTTTGGATATTTTAAGATCTTTTTATGAATCATCCATCCTTTCACATCTACTAATTTAGTAATAAAACAGTGGTGAACTGTAGGAAAATAAATGCATTATTACATGCATAAGGATTTCTCATCTAAAATCTTATTAAGAATGATGTTTGGCTCTGCTAAAAAGTTACACTATACTGGTAATATTAACCCCTGCAGAAGATTGGCTAAGGAAATAACAAGGCTTTTATATTATCACTATATACACAGCTACCTTTGAAAATGATTCAGAAACTTCAGAGAGTCAAAGTAGGGCAAGTGGAATACTAAGCAGGAATGGTCAATATGCCCATATAACCCAGTCTCACTGACTGCCAATCAACTTCCAAGCCTAATTCTAAGTGCTGGTTTTAATAAGAGTTGGCACTAGACTCTGAAAAACTGCCTTCTCCCCATTTTTACTTTCCAAGAGTCTGTGATCATCAGTTGAAGCCCCTTTTTCTGTGTTCCTATCCAATAAGTCAGAATCCAGGGCA
Organism: Daboia siamensis; assembly: GCA_024449315.1. Lineage (NCBI taxonomy): Eukaryota > Metazoa > Chordata > Lepidosauria > Squamata > Viperidae > Daboia > Daboia siamensis. The sequence goes on along the minus strand of JAKJMR010000416.1, from coordinate 766,880 downwards.
ACCAGAAAAGGACTAAAGCAAAAGGATTTAGCTCATCATTACTGAGTTATGCTCATCTACCGGTAGTACTGTACCCACAATAACTTTTTACCTGGCACTAGGTGAAGGCCTTCTTTATTTTCCCCAGCATTTTAGGAGTGGTTTTATTGTTTCAGAATTGTAGAATTATGCTACATATAGAGATTTTATGCTGTTGGTTGTGTTGTTCTCAACTTGAAGTATATTTTTATACATTTCTTTGTATTGTACAGGTTTACTTTGTACAAATTTAATTTTATATATATTATAGCTGCTTATTTGTCATCATAGAACTTCTTCATTAGGTGGTAGAGAAAAACAATAAATATTTTTTTAAAAAAATACAACACATATTTCAAACAGAGATAATGTGACTCGTCAAGAACTATTCAACCAATTTAAAGGCAAGGTGGTACTCAGATGCCTGAATACTAGGAGACATAATTTTCTGCTTGTTGAAAGGGATTATAAATGCTTTATCTGTTATGCATAGCATTCCAATCCTCTTATGGCCCAAGAAAGAGTCACAAAAGAAAATAAATCTTACACAGAAAAGGAACTGAAACTCTCGCTATTTTGAAATTACATCTGGAGGCAGCAGAGGAACAGAATTACATTGTGTTTTTAACCCAAGTGGCAAAAGATAGGGAAGTGGAAACTGGCAGAATTAAGTATGTCAAACGTCTTAGTGCTTTTTGACATGCCCTGGGCAATTTTTGCCACTTCCAATGGTAGGGAAAGGATTTTTCTGAAAAATAGGAGACCTAAAAAGAAGATCTCTTCAAATCATTCTCTTCATCATAAGAAAATCTAATCCTCTAAATGTGATCAGACCCACTATAATCCAAAACACTCATCATCATTCAATAAGACATATACAGTATGTCTTCTATATATAAAGTCTCCCTTTCTTGCTATTTCTTATTATTCCATAGTAAAGCTAGAACTGCTCCCAATAAACAGTTTTTTCATCCTCTCTAATGTTGGTAGGACATGTTTAAAGTATTAAATGGAGGGTGTCCTGTTGATACATTAATACATTGCCCTAATTTCTGCATTAACTCAAGAGATTTTTTAAAGCTGACTTCAACTCTTTTCATTGATAATACCCCTGTGGCGTATAAATGGAAGGCAACTGCTTATATATGACTTAAGGGAGGGTGGTGGAGTGATGAATTACAGATGAAAAAGAGGAAAGAGATCCTACTTACAAGAAACTCTGAACTGCAGGTGCCAAGAAAGAAATGTTTTTATGTATTTCCCCCCCACATCGTTTCAAAGTTAAAATACATCAACTTTTGTCCTCTAGTGAAATGTAAAGGAAGGCACCATGCCTAGCAATCTGATATAAGCAAGACAGGTCTAAATTTCAAATACAAAGCCTCCCCCAAACAAACATCTTGGGAGTAACACAAAAGAAAGAGGACTCTCTTTTTAGATTTTTCTGAGATTTCAGTTTACTGATTCTCAAGACCAATATATTCCAGTTTGTATCAGTTGTTGTCTTCCCTCCTAATTAATGATAGGCTTTAAGTTTTCTATTTCAGAAATAGAAATTAGGATTTCTTGTATTTTCCTGTTTTCAAGATGCAAGTTCCCAGTTTAATACTGTCAGTCTCTTAAACTTCTTGCATCTCCTTTTTAATCTACCTTTAAAGCTATTAATATCTTTTGGAGTTGCTCATCTATAGTCAATGCCCCACCTCCACCATAAAAAAAGCAATGCAGTCCTGGGCTGCATCAACAGTAGGATGACATCAAGAGCCTGAGAAGTGATAATATCACTTTACACTGCTCTACTGAGGCTACACTTGGAATACCGTGTGCAGTTACAGAAAAGATGCTAAGACCCTAGAAAGTGTGCAGAGAAGAGCAACAAGGATGATGAAGGATCTGGAAGCTAAATCATAGGATGAACTGTTAAGAGGGCTAGATATGTCTAGCCTATCAAAGGGAAGGATTGGGAGGACATGATAACTGTGTCCTTGTGCTTGAGGGACTGTCACAGACAAGAAGGTTTGACTTATTCTTCAAAGCAGCAGTCCCCAACCTTACTGGCTCTGTGGACCAGCCATGGGAGGGAAGGGATTATTTCATGCACATGCCCACTACTTGCACAAATGGAACTTTGCATGCTTGCCCACCACTTGTGAGGCCTGGCTCCCAAGGGGCTGCAGACTGATACCAATCCATGGACTGCTGCTTCAAAGCACCAGAGGGCAGAACAAGAATTAATGGGTGAAGCTATTTCTCCAACTAGAAGTAAGGAAAAATATTCTGACAGTGAGAACAATGAATCAATGAATAGTCCTTAAGTTGATGGTGCTCCATAACTGGAGGTTATCGAAAATAGATTAGGCGACAATTTGATCAGGATGTTATAAGGTACCCTGTCTTGACTAGGGGCTGGACTGGAAGATCACTGAGGTTCACCCAGCCCTATGATTCTATGTTCAACCCCTTCTGAACTGAGGGCAATTTTGTGATATAATAATAATAATAATAATAATAATAATAATAATAATAATAATAAT
>JAKJMR010000416.1:718808-763961 GCA_024449315.1 Daboia siamensis | reverse complement strand
TTTCATTTTGTTAGATAGTGCCCAGTGTTCGAGTCTGTCCAGATCCTCCTGTGTCTTAAGCCTATCTTCTGGAGTATTGGCTATTGCTGCCAGCTTGGTGTCGTCTGCAAATTTGATGAGTTGGCCATCTATCCCCTCATCCAAATCGTTGATAAAGATGTTGAAGAGCACTGGGCCCAGAACAGAGCCCTGGGGCACCCCACTACACACTTCCTTCCATGTAGATGCAGTTCCATTGAAGACCACACGCTGAATATGGCCTGTCAGCCAGCTACGAATCCATCTGGTGGTGATGCTATCTAACCCACATTTTTCTATCTTATCAAGTAGTAGGTTGTGATCTACTTTATCAAATGCCTTACTGAAGTCCAAGTAAATTCCTCTGGTCCACTAATTTTGTCACTTGGTCAAAGAATGCAATAAGATTTGTCTGGCATGATCTGTTTTTGACAAACCCATGTTGACTTTTAGTGATCACTTTGTTCACATCAAGGTGTTCGCTGATTTGTTGTTTGATTATCTTTTCCAGAATCTTCCCAGGTATTGAGGTCAGGCTGATAGGTCTATAGTTTCCTGGATCTATTTTTTTTCCATTTTTTGAATATGTAAACTACATCAGCTCTCTTCCAGTCCTCTGATAGTTCCCCAGTGCTCCAGGATCTTTGAAAAATATAGTTCAGTGGTTCTGAGATCACGTCTGCCAGTTCCTTAAGAATTTGGGGTATAATCCATCTGGTCCTGCTGATTTGAACTCGTCTAGGTTGGACAAGTGCTCACTTACCATTTTCTTGCCTATCTTAACTTGCATTTCTATTCTGTTTTTTATGGCACTGGTTTTGGTAGGTTGGACTGTTTTTTCCCTTTGTGTAAAGATAGATGCAAAAAATGAGTTCAGTAGTTCTGCTTTTTCCCTGTTGCTTGTCACCTTCTTGCCACTTTCCCCCACTAACTTTTTTCTTGTTTCTTATATGTTGAAACAAGCTTTTTTTTTTTTTTGTTATTTTTGACTTTGGTGACAAGCCTTAGTTCGTTTTGAGCCTTAGCTTCCCTCACTTCATCTGTGCAGGCACGGGCTGTTTGCTGATATTCTGACTTAGTTATGTGCCCCTCTTTCCACTTCTTATACTTGTCCTTTTTTTCTTTCAGTTTATCAGAGAGTTCTTTATGCAGCCATGCTGGTTTCTTTTGAAAGCTGTTATTTTTCTTCTTTGTTGGTATTGTGCTAGACTGGGCCTTTATTATCTCACTTTTCAAAATTTCCCAAGCTTCTTGAGTTGTTTTCCCCTTTAGGATTCTCATCCATGGAATTCTTCCTAAGGTCTCTCTAAGTTTATTGAAATTAACTGTTTTAGAGTCCAAGACTCTAGTTTGGCTGTATTCTATTGCTTGTGCTTCCATAATGTTGAATTCCAATACTGCATGATCACTTCCCCCCAAGGTTGCTGTGGCTTCGACACTTTCTATCCTTTCATCTCTGTTAGTGAGAATTAAATCCAATATGGCTAATCCCCTAGTTCCCTTCTCTACTTTTTGGGAGAGAAAGTTTGTCTGCTAGGTTTGTCAGGAATCTGTTAGATTGGTGCAGAATTTGTCTCCCAGTTGATATCAGGGTAATTAAAGTCCCCCATTACTATTGTGATGTGCTTCCTACATACCTTACTTAACTGACTAGCAAAAAGTTCATCTATTTCCTCTGCTTTGTTGGGCGGCCTATAGTATACACTAATGGCAATATCATTTTTTCCCCTTTTATATTAACCCAAATACATTCAAGTTTATAGTTTTCATCATTGTTGTGCTCTATTTCTGTAGAGATAAAGCTATTTCTTATATAGAGAACAACTCCACCTCCTCTTTTGTTTAGTCTGTTTCTTTTAAATAATTTAAATCCCTCTAGCTGTGTGTTCCATTTCTGGGTTTCGTCCCACCATGTTTCCGTAATGGCAACAATATCATATCTGCCCTCATTTACCTGAATTTCTAGTTAATCCTGCTTACTGTTCATACTCTGTGCATTGGTGTATAAACATTTGAGTCCTTTATGACTGACCCTGTTTTTACTTGCTATATAACTTGTGTGGTGCCTGACTTCCCCTATTTTCTTAGATTACCAGGGACAGTGATGTTCTGTATCAATTAACTCACTGTCTCTATTGTTTAGTTTAAATATTCCTCCAGAAAAGCTGTGAATTTATTGCCAAGTAACTCAGTCCCTTTCTTGGATGGATGCAGACCATCTCTTTTGTACATTTTTTCACTGGAGCAGCTACAGACATCGTGACTAATATAACCAAAGCCTTCTCCTTTACACCACTCCTTTAGCCACATATTAAATTCTGCTATACACTGGCCTTTTCCATTTTGCTCCTTATACACTGGTAAGACCTCTGAAAAAGTGAGCTTACAGCCTATTCCTGCCCCAAGCTCTGGAAATCATTCTGCACAGAGAGTACATTGTTTTGGGACAGATTGTTAGTGCCAAGATGTACAATACAATGGCATCCACATTACAGTCTTTGCTGACATTGTTGACTATTTTGAAAATACGCTTCTTGTCCGTACTGGCAGTAGCACATGGAAGACACCTACCCTTTTTTGAAACCTCTGTATCCTTTCCTAAATTTACATCCCTTATAATTGAATCACCAACTAGAAGGCAGCTTCTCTTTTTGCGTACCTTTCTTTTCTTGCATGACTGATGTGTAATACCTGATTCGCACTTCTCCCTGTCAAAAACAAGTTCATCTCCCCTGCTTATTTGAGTTATCATCACAATTACCTTGACCTGTTTCCTTAATGTCCCTGTTAAGGTCAGCAAGGGCACTGTATCTGTTATGCAGGGACACAGCTAAAGCTTTGGGTTTATAGTTCACAGTTCTTACCCTGCCAGATCCCACAGTTGTCCACACTGCCCTTCTCCTGCAGGATCTTTGTGGTAGAGGGGGCTGATAGCGTGGAGGCACAGTAGAGTAGGAGGGCTGAACTGAACACCTGATTTCTGCCTGAAGAGCGCAGATTACAGACCCTAGATAAATAATCTGTCCTTGTCGACTAGTAATTTGTGTACAGATAGGACAGTTTCCCAGTTTGAAAAGAATGCTGCAAAAGACAGCTGCAAAACAAGTGTTGCACTGAACTAAGCCAGACATGCTGAGATGAAAGGAATCTCAGATGCACTTGCCCTGAATGTACCACCACTATTTTTGATTTTGTTATACAATTGATTCACATGCTGTTAGGCACGCGGGCAGCTACTGTGCTCGTCCACCCACTTCTCCTTAACTCACAGTTTTGTAGCTTTTCCCAGCAGCCTCTGGCAGTTTAAAAACAAAGATGGTCCAATCAGCAAGGACTTAGCTACTGTGCTCCTCCACCCATTTCTCCTTAACTCACAGTTCATCTTCATTTTGTTTAAATATATTGTTAAATATGTCTGAACATTCTAAAAAAGATAGGGTGCCCAGATTGGAACATAATTCTCAAGTTCACAAGTGAAGAATATACTCATATTTATTTCTGATGTTTTAGAAATTATACTTCTCTTGATAGAGCCTAAAGGTGCATTAATTTTCATAATAGCCATTCATTCTGCCAACTGAAATTTAACTTGTGTTCTCAGAGAATTCCAATATTCTTTGCACATTTAATATTCCAAGCCAAGCACCCCATCCTTTAACTGTGCATTAGGTTTCCATTTCTTGGCTGAAAAACCTCACATTTTGTATATAAACATATAAATATCATTTTGAAATATGTTTCTTTCATTTAGAATATTAATTATTTTACCTAGTTTTGTGTCATCTGCAAATCTGATACATGTTTCCTGTTCGCTTCATCCCTTAATGAAACTGTTGAAGACTAAGGTTTCTGGTACACAATTCAATGTATTCTTCCAGTTTAATGAGGAACCACAGACAAGCACTTTTAGATCCCTATTTTTGAGCCAGCTATGTATTATCTGCTTAATGGTTATCCATCCTACACTTAAAAAGCTTATTTATTGGGATAGCATGGTATATTTTTTAAAATACTTTGCTGAAATCAATATATATTATAACCAAGAAATCAAGATATATATTATGAAATCAAGATATATTATTCTTAACTTTTTTCAGCATGTCCTTACCAAGGCATCATAAAGTGGTATTAATACTTCACGTGATCTTGATTCTATCCCTCTGTTAATGCAGCCTAGCATTATGTTGGCTTTTTTGGCAGCTGCAGCACACTACTGGCTCATATTTAAGTGATTGTCCACTAGAACTCCGAGATCCCTCTCACGGTTACTACTATTGAGCAAGGCACCACCTATATTATAACTGTGCATTTGCTTTTTCTTGCTTAAATGTAGAACCTTACTTTTTTCACCACTGAATTTCATTTTGTTAGCACCCAGTGTTCAAGTTTGTCCGGATCCTCCTTTATCTTAAGCCTGTCTTCTGGAGTGTTGGCTATTCCTGCCAGCTTTGTGCCATGTGCAAACAGAGCCCTGGCGCACCCCACTACACACTTTCCTCCATGTAGAAGGAGTTCCATTGAGGACCACATGCTGAGTAAGGCTGGTCATCCAGCTCCGAATCCATCTGGTGGTGATGCTATCTAACACACATTTTTCTATCTTATCAAGTAGTAGGTTGTGGTCTACTTTATCAAATGCTTTACTGAAGTCCAAATAAATTATATCCACAGCATTCCTCTGGTCCACTAATTTAATCACTTGGTCAAAGAATGCAATAAGATTTATTTGGCATGATCTGTTTTTGATAAACCCATGTTGGCTTTGGTAATGATTTGAAATTATTGTTAATAACCTTACAATTGCAAAATTTACTTACTACTGTGGGAAATCACCCGGCCCCCAGAGAAGGAAATATTTTGGAGGATATTAAAAGGGCAGGATATATTTCTCCAAAGGATCTTAAAAGCAGAAAAACAGGCCCAGTTTTTCTTAATAGCCCCAAGCAGAAACTAGGCAGAGGCCAGGTCTGTAGAAATGCAGATTTGCTAATCCCATTCAGAAACTGTGAGGCCCCATTTATGAGCCTATACTGCCTGCAGAAACCCATTTAAGACAGGATCTTGGACTGGACCCTGATGAAGATTTTTCTTTAAACACTACTTTGAAGAGAAATTAAACATGCTGCAAAGGTAATTTATTAACATGATTTTAGAATATTACTATCTCAAAAGTCTCATTTTCCCCCTTTAAATTTTTTAAGGGAAAATTCATTTTATAGCTTGCCCATTATAGAAAACCATGATTCATTTTGTTTAGGATTCCCTTTTGCATTTTGACAGATGCAAACAGTAAACTTTTTACAGTTAAAAGTGATGTGTGTGTATATGTTTATGTATATATGTGTAGTCTTTCATCACAAGAGTCACAAAGAATATAAATTAGTGAATATATTTGTCATTTTTCTACCAAACTAGCAGAAAATCCATTAGAAACCAGCAAACATTTTATATTCTCTTACTTCAGTATGCCTTATAAAATACAGTATGTCTACAACTAAAATGTAATGCTTTTGTTTCAAAACATTTCATACAGAGAGAACTCTGAATCAGAAATGGCCAATATCTGGTTCTCCGATGTTTCTGCATGCTAGCTCCCATCATCCTCCACCATTGGCATGGGATAATAGAAATTAGTTTTAAACAACATTTTAAAAGCTATATTATTCACTTCTACTATAAATCATAACCCTAAAGTATGTCAAGGTAGTTTGGAAGCATTCATTATATCTGCCTATAAACACCAGTACTCATTGAACAAATGAAGATAGAGGGTTACACATTTTCTAATATTGCAATAAATAGTTGGTTTCCATCACTACCATTATACAATGTCACAGCTTCTAGTCCTGTACTTTCAAAGGGTATACAGACAGTTCGGTAATCATTGTCTTCCCAGCCAAGGAACAAAATATTGTTATTATTTTCTGATTAACAGGATAAACACCAGCAGAACTTCCAGGACAACCTGTATCTCCCAAACACCTGAGATTACAAAATTAAAATTAAATCCTTTTTAATCCACAGTGTTATGCTGATCATTTCACAGATCGTGGCAATCTACATAAAACTTAAGGTGGATTTTGTACAATGTAAATATATCACTCTTCTACTGTTTGAACAAGAGAAATTTACTCAGGATGTTTTCTTATCTTCTGCTTTATCTGTTCTTTTTCAACAGAGTGTTTCTGACCTCATTTTGTCTCCCGTGCATTTTGGCACCTTCATCTAAAGTCCTCTGATTGGGTTTTTCTGCTATGCCTAACTCAAGTAGTGAGCTTAAAATAGTTATAGAATGAGACATGCAATCATTTATATTGACTCTGAACTTCATTGCTTCCTACAATACAGGAACTATCAGAAAAGACTAAGATTGCAGTTGGAACTGAGAAAACAATGGGAAATCAAGAAAGATTTCCACTGTATATCTTGCAGTTAAGTGCAGCCAACAGCATGAATATACGTTGTTGGTAGGAAACTTCAAACTAAACTTACACAGGATAATTGCATGGAAAATTCCCAGATTTTTATCCTGATTTATTTTACCCACTGATGACCAACTTAAATGACAAAACTATTCAGGTTAGCAATCTGTTTTTAATCTTGCATACTGTTCAGAGATGTTGTGGAGTTGAGCAGCCTTTCAAATTTAATAGATAAATGGGCCAACAAAAATATATCAGATATGGGTTTTTTTCAAGTTTTTTATTTCATTATAAGTATCCTTTCTATGGAAGACATATAGAACAGAAAGTAGATTGACATATATTGGCAAATCTCTGGGAGAATTGCATTGGACTAAAAGTTTGCAGATTCTTACAATAACCAAGACAGAGAGGAAGAAGTTCCAAACACAACAGATATGAAGCTTGTCCCCCAGCTGAGTGTCCTGCTTTGCATTATAAAAACTGAGAGTCATAAAGAAACATGTGAAAGAAGGAGCAGAATAAATGAACAACAGTTTTGCAGACATGTTGAGTAATACTGATAAAATCTACCTTGCAGTTTTCTAGAAGTTTTCTTCCCATAGGAAGAAAATTTTCTGTTTTTATTATAGTCTCAGTGTGCTTAAAATTTTATTTTGAAGTTCTGCTGGTGGTATTGAATATATCTTATTGTTGGAAGTGGCAGACAATGTTACTGCTGGTGATCTTTTTTTGTTCCAGATGTTTTCATCTTCTGAAGTCTGCTTAGCTACCTACAATTTTTAGTCTTAAATAAGTCCTGTAATTTTTTCTTCTTGTTACTTGATGGAATCAAGAAAATATATGCAAAGGTAGCTTGACAAAAATGAACAGGACCCCACAAACATACTTTACAAATCTTGCAACTAAACCAATGTAAGGATACTAACATTTACTTTGAAACCAATTTTAAAAACAAATTCTTTGTTGACAAATTGATTGAAAACTAATAAAAATAAATAGAATTTTCCTGCATAGCATTCTGTCAGGAATAGCTTGTACATTAACATTTTGTATATCCCTTGACAGAAGAATTGTCTTTTCATTACTGTACAGTGCCTTCCTTGTTATAAACTAGTCTGAAAAATTGGGATTAGAAAATATAACATTTCTGACTTCCGGGTGGCAAGGCGCAGCCGACGACAGCTGTTTTCGGGTTGTCAGCTTCGCGGCTTTGTAGAACCGCCGAAAACAGCGCCGATCAGCTGTTTCGGCGGTTCGAAAGCCCCCTCCTCGGGAGAAGAGGAGGGGGTGAGTATCCAGGTAGGGGAAGGGCTCTCCGGGGCCGCCAGAGCTTAAAGTTCTGGCGGCTGAAGGATCGAGCCCCCCCGAAGCCTGGATTTTTCCGGGCTGCGCAGCGTTTCTGCTCCGTGCCTTTTGGAGCAGAACAAGGCGAACGCAACCATCCCTGCTTACAGGAATGGATTTTGGAAGACAAGAAAGCAGGCAGAGCGATGCAAGAGAATAAGGAGTAAGTGAACTTTTGATCTTTGGCTCAATCCACATTGAAGACCCTGAAAGTGAAAGTGCGTAGTTGCAATAGTGGAAAAAATGGCGGCTAAATCTTCTAAACTTACTAAAAGTGCAGGGGCTTCCCCTCTGCCGCAATCTTCATTGCAAGTCTTAGCACCTCCTGCACCTTCACCTTCGCCTGTTCTAACAGTTAAAGTTTTGCAAGATGCTTTGGAAAAGTATTCACAGCAATTAGCTGAAATTATGGATGAAAAGTTGGAGGAGAAGTTTACAGTAATAAGGGAGGACATCTTGCTTGCATTTCAAGGCATGGCGATATGTATTGAACGCCTGGATGAAAGAGTGGAGGACCTCAGTCAAAATAATATTAAATTGGATGCAAAGATATTAGAGACTGAGAATGTGGTGGATAAAATTGATTATGACCCGACACTGGTACAGTACCATGAAATGGAATTTGCTGTGAGAATTAGGGGTCTTAAAGAGAATCCTAAGGAATATTTGAAGAAAATAGTTTCTGTCGCTTTGGAAGATGTGTTGGGAAGGCCAGCTGAAGGAATTGTAGAAGATATAGATAAAATCTTCCGTGTTAATTCCTGGATTGCAAGACAAAGGAAACTACCTAGAGATGTGGTTGTTTATTTTACAAAGAGAGCAACCAGGAATGAAGTTATTCAAGTTTCTTACAATACTAAGCTTGTGATTGCAGAGCAAGAAGTCTTGGTTTTAAAAGAGATCCCTCCAAAAATTTTAAGGAAAAGAAAGGAATTTGCATTTCTGGCACAGGAGCTTAAGCGACGTGACATCAAGTTTAGATGGGAGATCCCAGTGGGTATGGTGGTAATGTATGAAGACACAAGATACCGTTTTGCTACAGTGATGCAGGCACATAATTTTTATAGTAATGTTTTAAAAGCAATCCCCATACCACTTTTGGAATCAACAAAGAAGAATGGGGAGGGAAAGTCTCAAGGTGCTGAAGGAACACAGACAGATGAGAAAGCAGCAGGAGTGGATCAAATTTCAACAGTATCAGAAGAAGTAAAAGACCAGAGGATTACGCGTGCTGCTTCGAGACGAATGAGACGTGAGCAAGAGCAGGATCAGCAGAATGTTGTGGAACTTCCAAAGCGTACCTATAGCGAAGCTGTGGGAGGGGCGTGGCCTAAAAATGTGAAGGGGATCTTGGAAGACGCGCTCCAAAAGCTTCGGGTCGCCAAAAATGGCGACTAAGTTTTTAACTTAGAATGTCAATGGATTAAATTCACCACAGAAGAGAAAGAAAATCTTTCAATATTTAAAACAATTTAAGACTGATGTTATTTGCTTACAAGAAACACATATTAGAGCTATGGACCAAAAGTACTCATTAAATTCAAGATTAGGCACACAATTTATTGCTTCTGCAACAAATAAGAAAAATGGAGTGGTTATTTATGTTAAGAATACAATTACAGCAGAGTTAATCGAAGCAGATCAACAAGGAAAATATGTTATTGTGGACTTGTTAATAGAAGGCAAAAAAACTCTTTTGGTTGGATTATATGCTCCTAATCAACAGCAAGCTGACTTTTATAGTTTATTACACAGCAAGATTACCCAATTGGATTATAAATCTTTTATTTTTATGGGAGATTGGAATGGTGTTTTGAATGTACAAATGGATAAGAGTGGATCTTACAGAAGTACCCCAAGTCATGCTAAACTGCCTAAGTCTTTTTTTGAGATGATGGATGATATGGAACTACGTGATGTTTGGAGGGAAAGGAATTTACAAGAAAAAGATTATACTTTTTTTTCTGATAGACATCAATCTTTTTCTAGGATTGATTTTATATTAGTGACTAATGATCTTTTCTTTAGGACTAAGAAAATAAAGATTTGTTCAAGAACTATGTCTGATCATAGTCCAGTTTGGTTAGAGATTGGAAAAGACATTAGAGATAGACGTTCCTGGCGTTTAAATGAGAATCTGTTTAGAAATCAGGAAAATGTGGAAGAATGTAAAAAACAGATGAAGGTTTTTTTTGAAACAAATATGCATAAGGGTACTTCTATGGAAATGGTATGGGATGCTAGTAAGGCGTACATGAGAGGTGTGTTGATATATCTCAATAATAAATATAGACGTAATTTGGAATTCAGGAGGAAGGAATTAGAGAAAGAGATTAAGGAAAAAGAAAAGGCTTTAATTTTGAACCCATCGGATGTGAAGATCAAAGAGGCTATTAAGTTATTAAGAGGACAATTTGACAAGTTAATGGCTGATCAGGTGGCAACTAATCTACGGTTCGCAAGGCATAATACTTTTTGCAATGCCAATAAACCAGGTAGATGGTTAGCTTATATGTTAAGGAAGAAGCAAAGGGCTTCTAATATAGATAAAATAGAACATAAGGGAAAGGTTGTGTATCAGCAGAATCTTATTAAGGAAACCTTTGTTGATTTTTATTCTAAATTATATGCTAGAGATAAGATTAATGAAACAGACATTGATGTATATTTAAAAGATGTTAGCATCCCGGTTCTTACGCAAGAACAAAAAGAAGAGATGAATCAACTGATAACTGAGGAAGAAATATTCTTGGCAATTAAACAGTTAAAAGTGGGTAAAGCGCCAGGTACGGATGGTTTGACTGCTGTGTATTATAAAAATTTACAGTTTGAGATGATAAAGCCATTAAAGGAACTGTTTCAGACAATTCAAAAAGGGGGAGGAGTGCCTCCCTCTTGGAAAACTGCTTTTATTTCTTTGATCCCGAAAGAAGATCAGGATGTTACTCAAGCAAGAAATTATAGGCCAATATCACTTTTGAATACGGACTACAAGATATTTGCTAAGGTTTTAGCTAGTAGACTGATGAGGTATTGCAACAGGTAATTCATGGTGATCAAACTGGGTTTATAAGTGGTAGACAAATGAAAAATAATGTGAGACATATAGTTGATTTGTTGGAATTCTTAGAAAGGAATAACCAGATCCCTGCAGCATTGATCTTTTTGGATGCTGAAAAAGCCTTTGATCAATTGGATTGGAAATTTTTGATGAAAGTATTAGATAAAATGAATTTTGGGGATGAATTTTTACAACCAATCAGGGCATTATATCAAAAGCAAACAGCTCGAATAATTGTGAATAATAGTTTGACTGAAATGTGTAATATTGAAAAGGGTACGAGGCAGGGGTGCCCGCTATCACCCTTATTATTTGTTTTAACGTTGGAGATACTACTGATTAAAATACGGAATTCGGAAACAATTAAGGGAATTCAAATAAGAGACCAGGATTATAGATTGAGGGCGTTTGTGGATGATCTGGTTATTACGCTGACACAGCCAGAAAATTCTGTTATGGAATTGATGGAGTTAATATTGCAATATGGGAAAGTTTCTGGATTTAAGGTTAATATACAAAAAACTAAAATGCTATCTAAAAATATGACAGCATTACAAAAGGTAGCTTTAGAAAGGTAACTGGATTTGAAATTGTTGAAAGGGTCAAATATTTGGGGGTATATTTGACACCCTCAAACGTAAAATTATATAAAAATAACTACGAAAAGTTATGGAACAAAGTGCAAAAAGAATTGGATAGTTGGAAAAAATTACAACTGTCATTATTGGGAAGAATTGCAGCAGTGAAAATGAATGTTTTGCCAAAATTCTTATTTTTGTTTCAAATGATACCCATTCTTAAAAAGGACTTAAACTTGGAGGAATGGCAGAAGGGTATTAATAAATTTGTTTGGGCAGGGAAAAGGCCACGGGTTAAATTTAAAATTATGCAGGATACGCGTGAAAGAGATGGTCTAAAAATGCCCAATCTTAAATTATATTATGAGGCTGCTGCATTATCAGCCATAAGTGATTGGATTAATTTAACACAAGGGAGACTATTAAATCTAGAAGGGCATGATTTGCTATTTGGTTGGCATGCATATTTATTGTATGACAAAAAGGTAGACAATGTGTTTAAAATGCATATTTTGAGACATGCTTTGTTGCGAGTTTGGAAAAAGCATAGACATAAGTTAAACTACAAGATACCTTTATGGGCAATACCGAAACACGCAATAGAGAATATAAATGTTGGATTCAAATATGATGTGACTACATATAAGGAAATCTTGAGTTTGGAGAGGAATGTATGGTGTTTGAAGCCATATAATTTTTTACGAGGAAAAAAGATTGTTCAAACTTGGTTTCAGTATGGGCAATTACAAGCCAGGTGGAAAGAGGATCAGAAAATTGATTTTCTAATGGATGATGAAAATTTGGTAAAGCAAATTAGAAATCAGGGCCCAGCACATATCAAACGGATATATCTTGCATTGATAGAGATTGACTCAGAAACAGAAATTGTTAAGGACTGTATGATAAAATGGGCACAGAATATTCAGGAAGTTATTATAATGGACACTTGGGAAAAGATCTGGGTGAGAAATGTAAAATTTACGCAAGCTCAAAACTTAAGAGAGAACTTTTATAAAATGTTTTATAGGTGGCATTTAGATCCTAAAAAGTTAGCAAGTATGTATCCGAATTATCAGCCTAAATGTTGGAGATGTGGTGGCGAAGACGCAACGTACTTTCATATATGGTGGACTTGTAAAAAGATCAAAGCATTTTGGATTAAAATTTGGTGGAATATGCAGAAGATATTCAAGAAAAGGATAAAGTTTTGTCCGCAATTGTTTTTACTGGGCATTATTACTGATACTACTGTTGTGGACACTAATCTGATGCTGAACTTAATTACGGCAGCGAGACTTTTAATAGGGCAATACTGGAAGAAGGAAGAACTGCCGACTATAGAGGAATGGACCTTAAAAGTTTCCAACCTGGCGGAAATGGCGAAGATTTCAGCATATTTGAAAGACCATTCGCAACAACGATATATTGGGAGTGGAAAAAATGGATTGATTACATCCAGAATAAATATGGGACTAAAAAGTTTCATTTAGCATTTGAATAAGTATATTGCTTGTAGTCATCTTATAAGAGCTAAAGCGCGAGAGACTTAATAGTTTATTGTTATTAGTATATGGTAGTTTATGATTTTTTTTTTACTTTTATACCTTGTATTCAGCTCTGGGAAGTCGGGGAGGGGGGACGGGGGAAGGGGAGGGTGAGAGGGTGGGATAGGGTTGGGAAGGGAGGGAGGGGGTGGGGGATGGGATGTTAAAGATAAAATGTATTGAAAAACTTTTCAATAAAAAAAAAAAGAAAATATAACATTTCTAGTATATAAATATACTAGAATATAAATATAAATAAGTATATGGAATAATACATTTATAAGTATTTTGAAGATAAGGCACTTCTCCCTCACTCTCAGTTCTTTGATAATCTCTGTTGTGTGTAAATAGCATGGGCTTTTTTTTTTTTTGTCTGATCCTGCATGACTTCCCTGAGCTCATAGCAAGTCTATTTGGATCCCAAGAGTATCAGATAAGGACTCCACTGTCACACCCATAACCTGTTCTGACCAAAAGAAAGAATTTGCAATAAAACCAACCACATCAATAATGAATCCTTTTATCCACAAATTGCATGCCAAAAGGGCTCAGGTGAAACATCTCATGAATCTTTTAAAAACCTGTAAGTTATAACTATACATAACAAACAACCTTAAGTATCCTACAACTAAAAATTTGCTGCATATGGATGAGAGCTGTCCATGGCATGGGGCCAAGTACCTACAGAACTATCTTCATCCCATTACATCGGGCCATCCCACTGAATCAGGCAGACCACATAAGTTAAAGAACTCTGACTGGTAGGTTCTAGGAAGACAGCCTTCTCTGCCATTTCCCCTGCCCTGTGGAATATTCTTCCCTTACAGGGTAAGGCAGGCCCTCCACTGTCCTTGCCTTCCAAAAAGGAGTTAAAACATGCTCCGTGGCGTTGCATGGGGGCTGGTTAGTCCTCTGAAATCCTTTTCAATTTTCAATCAGCAAAGAAATTTTGAGCTGGGAATGGTGGACACTTAGCAGGTTTTGTTCACTGCTGCCCATTTCTGCTACATTTTTTTTGTCTGCAAACTGATGAACAAACCATAAATGAATCTAGATGGAAATAAAATATACTTAGAGAAGTATAGGATGAGAGCTACTACTTCTTTAGCAAAGATGCTGTAACAACTGCATAGTTCAAACTACAAATTGAGTCACAAGGGACTCTGTATTCTCTAAGGCTTAATAAGTAGATTTTCCAGGCATGGCAATGGGCTATCATTTTGGTCACAGTAAAAAGAGTTGACAGTTCTGTTCTATTACTTCGGGAGATATGATTATATATTTCAAGCTAGCCTGTGGCTTAAGGATAGCTAGTGCTCTGTGTTGAAACATAAACTGCCAAAGCTGCATATCCCCTTGGCTAGAATGTCAACTGATCTTCAGTGACTACGCTTTTCTCACACACTATCATTGCCATCACCACCCTAGCTATAAGGGTTAGAACAACCCCTGGTCTACAGCCTAGTGCTGGGCCCGTTGGGAGCTAGACTATGCAAGTGGCGATAAGCATGTGTGTGAGAAGATGCATTTGTGCAAGCAGTGCACACACACAAAACCATCCCCTCTCCCACCACCACCATTGCTGGCACCACCGCCAGTCTGCAGAGCCAGTCAGATTGGGCACCACTTGGTTAGACCATACATTTCTATATCTTGAAGATGAATCTGCTATTGTTAAACATTTGGAAAGTCCGTAAGTTAATTGCATAGAAAACTGAATAAAAACTACACTGATACTGAATTTCTGCTTCCAGAAATGACTTTCTTTTACTCACCATTTCAATTTAATTATAGCAAAATTGTATTGTCACTAAATTAAAGCTAAAACCAATCAGTTTTCTAATTTCTGTTTTGAGAATAAGCACTATTAACCTTCTAGGAGCACTAAGGAGCAGAAATGTCCTGAAATTCTCTCACACACACTCCCTCCATTTGTTATCTAGTTCTAATTAAAAACATTTGTCAGTCAATATACTTAGTTTGGTTTCTTCCTCAAATAATCATTCTAGAATGATAATATAGTGTCTGTCTCCAGGTTTAGCACACGACAAACAAGCAGCTGTTCTTTAGATCATGGACACCAACCTTGCCAGAACAGAAAGCACCTAGACTCTTTTAAATAGATATTTAGAGGAGCAAATCTTTCCTGATTATATGCTACAAGTCACATTACAAGGCAAAGTGATTACATAATTATCATTTGTCTTTCTTTTCTGACAGAAAGGTCTGTTTCTGGCAGAAAGGTTTAGTAATGACAAGCCAAGTAGAAGAAATTTATGAATTCCTTATAATTACACTCTGTCACCTCTCTAAGGAGTTCAGACTGGCATATCTACCTTTTGAAGAAAGCTGATTAGCTTCGCCACTGCAAAATAAACTTAGTGGAACGTGTAAGTTTCTTGCATTAAGAGTAATGTACTGAACAAATAATTTGATGCTAGATCTGACTATATCAAGGAGCCAGGCTTGATTAAAACATGAGAATATTCAAAGGACTGTTCATAACTAGAAGGGAACACTGTATATGGACTGATGCTATATACATAGTGCTTTTCCAAAACAAGAATTCCCAAATTAAAACTGAAAAAATATTCATGTAAGCTTTGCAAAGGTATAGTGTTCAGTAGTTTAGCAAAACTGCATATACGGGTAGTTCTCAACTTATGACTACAATTGAGCCTCATATTTCTGTTGCTAAGCAAGACAGTTAAATGAACTTTGCCCCATTTTATGACCTTTCTGGCCACTGACATTCCTAAGCTAAAAACATGGTTGTTAAGTGAATCTGGCTTCCCCATTGACTTTGCTTGTCAGAAGGTCACAAAAGGGGATCACGTGACCCTGGGATACTACAACCATCATAAGTATGAGTCACTACCAAGCATCTGAATTTTGGTCACGTGACCATGGGGATGCTACAATGGTTGTAAGTATAAAAAACAGTCATAAGTCACTTTTTCATGCCCTCGTAACTTTGAACAATCACTAAATGAATTGTTGTAAATCAAGGACTACCTGTATTGGGTTTTGTTTTTTGTTTTGCTGGGTCTTTTTGAATCAGATATATATATATTATTATTTGCCAATTATTAACCAGTCATTGATGCTTCCTTTATGCAATAATTCATTAAGCTGTTTAGGTATAATTGGATGTAAACTAGTCAAACATTGCGCCCATGCCCTGCAATTGATCATTTCCAGGAGTTATTTAGTTTTAATCCCTTTTTACTTGATTTTAACTATTTCTGCTATTATTAGTTATTCCATTTGATTTTAAATTCATTTTCAAACTCTTTTATCCACCCAGCATATCAAATCTCCTTAATCTCACAACAAGAAGAAAGACTAAGCCATAGCTTCCGCTGGGAAATATTAAGTATTCTAGACCAAGCTAAATCCAAAAAGGCTAGGGAATTCCTGGAAGCTTGGCACTTAGATACAACAGCCATCAATCGGAAACATAGAGATAAACCACATTTAGATACCATCCAAAAGAAACAATAAAAAAGCTAAGAAGGAAACAAAGAGTCCAGAAAACATTACCTTTAGCAGCCAGCACTCAGATAAGCAAACAATGAAGCAGAAAACAAGACTGTGATCAGGGAAATACGCAGGAAAAGATCATACCCTCACCAACACTGGCACGGCAAGCTACTGTATATAAACAAGCAGCAAACACTACACCCACTAGCACTGATAATGTTACCTAGTTTGGTAATGTGGGAAGTCACCCCACCCCCAGAGAAGAGAATATTTGGGGGAATATTAAAAAGGCAGAATATCATATTTCCCCAAAGGAATAATGGAGAGAATCTTAGGCAGAAACACCACCACCCCAAGTCTCCCTGGCCTAAGCAGGCCAGCTCTGTAGAAATGCAGATTTGATAATCCCATTCAGAAAGACTAAGGCCCCATTCATGAGCAAATTTATTTATTTATTTATTATTTAAACTTATATACCGCCCTTCGCCCGTAGGACCCAAGGCAGTTCACTAGGCAATTAAGACAATATAACAATACAAAAGTTAATAACAAATTAAAATAAAATAAATTATCCTTGATTAAATCTAAAACCCTTAACTCTAGTTAAAAAAACCCCAATTACAATAGGTTAAAAATTAAAAGTTCTCAGTCCTGGCCGGAAAGCTCAAAGAGCCAGTTCTTCAGGTCCCGGCGGAACGAACGAAAATCTGGGGCAGTCCTGAGCATTATGGGTAACTGGTTCCAAAGGGCAGGCCCGCCCACAGAGAAGGCCCTCATGAATACAAAAAATTAAAAACAATTAAAACAATTAAATTAAATTAAAGCCCCAAGAGTAAATCTAAAACCCAGTTAAATTAACAACCCCACAGTCTGGACCAAACAGATCGAAGAGCCAAGTTTTCAGGTCCCGGCGAAATGAGCGAAGGTCGGGGGCAGTCCTAAGTTCTGTGGGTAGTTGGTTTCATAGGGCAGGCGCACCCACAGAAAATGCCCTTCCCCTGGGAATAACCTGCCGTCATTCATTAACCAGCGTACCCTGAGAAGGCCCTCCCTGTGGGGGTGCACAGGACAATGGGAAGATGATGCCGGCAGCAGGTGTTCCCTTAGATAGTCCGGACCCAAGCCATTTAGGGCTTTATAGGTCATTACCAGCACCTTGAATCTCACCCGGAGGGCAACCGGAAGCCAATGTAGCTCACGGAGAAGAGGTGTTACATGGGAGTATCGGGAAGCTCCCATCAAAACTCGCGCGACTGCATTCTGCACCAGTTGAAATCTCCGAGTGGTCCTCAAGGACAGCCCCATGTAGAGAGCATTACAGTAATCTAACCGGGAGGTCATGAGCGCATGAGTGACAGTGCGCAAGTCATCTTGGTCCAGATAGGGCTGCAACTGGCGCACCAGGCGAACCTGGGCAAAAGCCCCCCTGGTCACGGCTCCTATATGATCTTCAAAACTGAGCCATGAATCCAGGAGGACACCTAAGTTGCAAGCCCTATCGACAGGGGGTAACATTTCATCCCCCATCATTAAAGGTGGAATAGAATGATCCACTCGAGATGCCTGTACGCACAGCCACTCAGTCTTGGCAAGATTAAGTCAGAGCCTGTTCCTCCCCATCCAAACCCAAACCGCCTCCAGGCAGTGGGATATCATGTCGAGGGCATCACTGAGTTGGTTTGGGGTGGAAAGAAAAAGTTGGGTATCATCAGCTACTGATGATACCCCACCCCAAAACCACGAATGATCTCGCCCAGCGGCTTCATATAGATATTGAACAGGAGGGGAGAGAGGACCAACCCCTGAGGAACTCCACAAATGAGAGACCTCAGGGCGGACCTCTGCCCTCCCGTCAACACCGACTGTGAACAGCCCAAGAGGTAGGAGGAGAACCACCGTAAAACAGTGCCCCCCCACTCCCAACCCCCTGAGACATCGCAGTAGGATACCATGGTCAATGGTATCAAAAGACGCTGAGAGATCTAATAGGACTAGGACAGAGGAACAACCCCTGTCCTGAGCCTGCCAGAGATCATTCATCAGCGCGACCAATGCCGTCTCCGTGCTGTACCCGGGCCTCAAACCCAATTGGTACGGGTCAAGATAATCAGTTTCCTCCAGGAACAGATGAAGCTGATGCGCCACCACACTCTCAACAACCTTCGCTAGAAAGCGAAGGTTGGAGACTGGACGATAGTTATTCAAAATAGCTGGATCCAGGGCAGGCTTCTTGAGAAGGGGTCTCACCACCGCTTCCTTCAAGGCGGCAGGAAAGACACCCTCACTCAAAGAAGCAGATATCACTGCCTGGAAGCAGCCTCGTGTCTCCTCCCGAGCTGAATAAACCAGCCAGGAAGGGCATGGGTCCAATAAACAGGTGGTAGAGCTCAGCCTCCCCATAATCCTGTCCACCTCCTCAGGAATCACATGATCAAACTCAGCCAAGATAATACTCTCAAGACCGCTCAATTCCTCCCCATCAGACTCTGCCCAGTCAGAGTCCAAACCAGTCCGAATCTTGTCCACTAGATGCTGGCTAAACTCCTCGGCCTGCCCCTGCAAGGGCTCCTCCCTCACCTCATGGGAGAAGAGGGAACGAGTTACCCTAAACAGGGAGGCCAGGCAATTATGTGCGGACACGATGAGGGCGGCGAAGTAATTAGACTTCACCGTCCTCATCGCAGCAAGATAAGACCTAGAGAAAAATCTTATTCACAATTGGTCAGATTCAGACAGGCTGGATCTCTAACAGCTCTCCAGACTCCATCTCCGACATTTCATCTCCCATAGCTCCACAGAAAACCATGGAGCCCATCGGGATCTGCGCCGGATCAGGGGTCGCAAGGGTACAACCTGGTCAAGTGCCTCGGTGGCGGCCCTCTCCAAGCCTCCACCAAGGCATCAGCTGGGCTGTGAGTGAGGGAGATAGGTATAGACCCAAGCACCGTCTGGAACCGTTCAGGATCCATTAGGCGCCTGGGGCGGAACCACCTGGTCGGTTCTGCAGGCCAGCGGCGAGGGGTAACATATCAGAAGACCAGCCATAGGAGGTGATGATCGGACCATGACAGGGGGACAATATTTGGTGAGCCCCCTCCCAGATCATCAAACCACTGCCCAGATAGGAAAACCAAGTCGAGAGTGTGGCCCCCTCCATGGGTCAGGCCCTGAATTTTCTGGGTCAGGTCCATGGCCGTCATAGAGGCCATGAACTCCCACGCTAACTCTGACGACCCGCCCAGGGATGGAAGGTTGAAATCACCCAGAACCATAAGTCTGGGAAATTCAACCACCAGCCCTGAAAGGGTGTCGAGAAGCCCGGGCAGGGTTGTTGCAACACAGCTGGGCATCAGGTATGTCAGCAAGAAACCCAACTGAACCCCAGAGCCAAATCTCAGGAGGAGCGACTCACTCCCGCCAATCTGTATGACAGTGGTGTCCCGCGGACATAAGGTCTCCCGTATAACCACCGCCACCCCTTCGCCCCTACCCTGAGCCCACGGCCGGTGCAGCACGCAGAAACCTGGAAGGCAGAGCTCAGTCAGAGGGACACCTCCCTCTGAGCCCAACCAGGTTTCCGTAATGCATGCCAGATCTGCGTGTTCCTCCTTGATCAAGTCTCGGATGAGGAGAGCTTTGTTCGCTACGGATCTGGCATTAAAATACACCAGCCTAAGCTCAGGGGCCCGATCTCCCTCACCCCCAGGTAAATGGGCAACAACTGGAGGGTTGGAGCATGCCACCGCTTGAAGACAACGGGGGCATGATCCCGGATGTTGATATGGCCCTCCGTGCAACCACCTGCTACCATTCCCAATCATCATGGGGATTTGAAACCCCACCCCACAACTAGAGGAACCAGCAATCCCTAACCCCAGGCTTGTCTCGCCGGGAACCAACTCCAGCCTGGCCTGACAGCCGGTTGATAAAATACCCTTATCCCTCCCACCCCTATCATTCACCCCCCTCCCTAACCCCCTAAAACAACCGGCTAAAAAACATAGTAGGGGCTTTTTAATCCGCTTCAACCAGCAGCCCCTATCTATGCCCAAACACCTCTCAGGGTCCCAACAATTGGGCCCGTCTTCAAGGGAGATAGAGCACAAGGCGGCAGGTCGTGCCCAGGCAGCAGGAACTCTCCTGAGGGCATATAAGTCCACAATAGAGTCTAGTGTAAGCAGGCCATATGCTGGAATGCTACCTGCAGAAACCCATTCAAGACAGGATCTTTCAAAATCCCTTGGAGCAAGATTTGATAGCTAACAACAGCAGAGTGATAGGATTAGAACCAGCAAGCTCTCACCCAAAAATCCTACACAGGACCTAGCCATCAGCCACAGCTTCAGAGAAGCAGGACATGACCTTTAGGACACAATAGGATTAACCCACCACCACCAGAATCTCAGGCCAAAGTTTATGCCACAAGAACAGGAACAACTAAAAACACAAAAGCCCAAGAAGGTATAAAAACCCACCACTTCTAGATCCATGTAGTCAGCTGCCCCAGAGCCATATTGCTGTCTGGTTCTGCAACTCAATAAACTAGAACCTTCTTTCTAAAGCAGCCTCAATTTTATATATTCCCGGCTTGGACTGGATTTTTCTTTCAACAGTAATAAAATGTCTGCAAGCAAACAACCAAGCTCAGAAACCCCCCCCCCCCCCCAAAACTCCCCAGTTCAACCCTGAGTTATACACATTCTCTTCTATTGGTGCTGTTTGTCATGTCTGACAGCCAAAGCAAAGTGGTCAAGGAAGCATCAAGCATTAGAGGTAGATGGGAGGCAGGGGAGGAACTCTGCAACCACGCCAGGTGGAGCCTAATAGTAGATCATTGATATATTTCCAGCTCCTTCTTCATTCAGATCAGAATGGCTGCATAGGAAGTTGTATTTCCTTTACAATGCCAAATACTATTTTCTGGCCATATCACATGAACTGTATTGAGATGAAGGTTCTGATCTAAGGACAAATTCTTCACAAAAACAAGCAGACCACCTCTTTGCCACAGAAACCAATCTTTGCAAATTGAAACCATTGTGCAAAAATTTTCAAAGTCATCCCTGTGCATATAAGTAATGAAAACTACTTATTTTCCACCACATTTTGACAACATGGCCTTGGCAAGGGGCCACACAATTGATCCTAGGGCTGGCTTGTAGCCCATGGTTAAAGATCTCCATTTGGTCTGCATGTTGATCACTGAGAGGTTGTCTCACTCAGACCTCACTTTCTGCCACTTGGGGAACCTTGATGTCTGTTTCTTTTCATATATTTATATATTCAAATAATGTAGCTTCAGTGGATGAAGCATTAGCTTTTAGACTTCTGCTAATACAGAATCCATATTTAGTATCATCTAAGTTCATGTTAATAAAATTGTGTCTTACTAAGGCAAGAAGTGCTAAATTTATGTTACAGCCCTACAAGGCACCAATTTAAGTAAACCAGGTTTGCTACTGGATTGCTCAAATCATAACACCTCTTGTAAAGTTTAGATACAATTTAAGACTTCACTTTTCTCTTCAAACATAACCCTTTTTTCCCAAAATGCTGATAAGGCCTTTAAAGGTGATATTTTTCAAATTACACTGGATCTTATAACCAAAGTTTCTAGAAATGTTAAACATTTCTTATCAAATTATACTAAATAAATTCCACCTAGGAAAATAAATGTGTGCCTAGAAAATGCTATTGTGTCTTGATGGATAATACTTCATTCATCCTCAAAATACAAAACTTTTGGTAAGATAGACATTTGTAATTTTTTTAAAGAAAAATGTAGCTGCAGGCAGGTCTTTCATAATAATTTACCTTTTAAAAAGATTGCAGACATATTGATCTTTCAAAATAATTAAGACACTTCCTGCCAGCTTCTTGAAATTATAGCAAGTTTTAGAAGATGTCACATTAATTACTTTTATGACTTCAGTTTTTTTTAAAATAACAGATTGAAAGAACATACAGATCTTGTATATTAAATAATTCAAAATATTTGCACTACCTAGTATGTTTGACAAGAGGAAAAAACTATACTAAATTATTTGAATTCACAAATAAGTTACTCATTAACTTGCCATGCGATTAAATATTTATTACCTTTCCTTGTGACTGTGAAGTCCAAACTCCAAAAGAATAATCTCCTTATAGGCTTTTTTTTTTTTACAAAAAAGATGTAAAACAGTCACAGGAATTTGCTAATCTGAGCAAAATAATACAGTACACTCTTAATGATTCTCCTCTTTGTTAAGATACGTACCCTTAAGCCACTGCAATAGTCAGACATTTGCTTATATGGCAATTTAAGAAAAAGCCTTCTCAGCAACTTAGGGGAATCCCTTATATGGTTGCCAGGATGTCTAATTAATATTAGACATAATTAATTAAAGCAGAAAAGAAACAAAAAAAATCCTAGCATAGTGATACTGAAATAGAGATATATTATTTAGTGCATTGCAGTTATTTTGGTCTTTTTAAAGATTTTTTTAAAATCAAACAGATTTTGCTGTTTCTTTTTATTATAATACCAATTTATAATTACTTTTAAAGCACACTATTTTTTAAAAATGCTTCTGTTAAAAAAGTACATATCAATTGTCCAATCCAAACTCCATTTTAATATGGACTCCATATACGGACAGTGTTAAGCAATGATTCTATTTCAAATGTTCTTTTTCCATACAGTTTCAGATTGTCTGTGTAAAGGGAAGATAACCTGGCAGATGCTTTTGATGTTTGATAGCCATGGCATGACTTTTACAAAATATTGTTGACAGAGGAATCGATGCAATCACAAACAGCAGGATGATAATGAATCTTCTTGAAAGATTCCTCTCTTGATATTAACCTCTCCCAGTCCATCATGACTGACCAGCAACTGTGTCTTCCATTGCACTGACTTCTGTTAGTTCTAGACACTTGATTATCCAGTCATGTTACAGGGAGTCAAATGCATTTTTGTAATCAATCCAAGCTACATGTAGGCTGGACTTCCTTCTCTTACAGTTTTCCAAAATCATCTTGTCAATTAGGAGCTGATTTTCTTTATCCCTCTACTATTTCTGATGGAAAGAGTTTGCTTGTAGCTCGATATTTGTTGGACTGCATCAGCTAGCACACCAGTGAGCAATTTGAAAATTGTTGGAAAGCAAGTAATTGGCCTGTAGTTGCCTGCTGCTACCCCTGTTGTTGGATTTTTCATTATCAGGTAAGTTTTGCCAGATGTTAACCAATCTTCAATTTCACTTCTTTGCAGTATGTTATTAAACTGCTTGGCAATGACTGGCTGTAGAACAGTCCAGTTGCCTCTTAAAATAAAAAAGGCACTTTTGGGACATTAGGCTTGTTTTGTAATGAAAACAAAATAATAATGATCTGCTATAATAGTCTTTGTATATTTGTGATAGGCAAAAAATATTTTTTTCCAGTAATCTGTAGCTGCTAACCCTGGTTCCTCAGCCAACAGTCCTGAGTCCTGTACTCCACTTTTCACCATTGGATGTCCAGGAACACCAATGCTTTGTGTGGTCCTTGTTGACCCAATCAATGATTCATCCTACATACATTTCTATAGGTTACATCTCACCATATTGTTTATGGGAAAGGCATTCTTTGTCTGGCTTTTCTGATAAGACCTATCCAAAATGACTGAACAAATGACATAGCAATAGCAATAGCACTTAGACTTAGACTTTACAGCCCTCTTTGAGCTATTTACACAGTTAGAATATTGCCCCCAACTATATGGGTCCTCATTTTACTGACCTAGGAAGGATGGAAGGCTGAGTCAAGCTTGAACCGTTCAGAATCAAACTCTTGGATTGAGCAGTGACTTAGCCTGCAGTACTGCATTCTAACCACTGCACCACCACAGCTCTCATCTTCTTCAGAGCATGCAAACTTCAAAACATAGTATGGTGGACCTTGCTGGAGGTCAAGGTTATTATTATTATTATTCTATGTAGATAATCTACAGTTAGTTTCACAGACTAAGACTGATGTCCTAACCATATTAAGAAGATACTTAATACTTTTGCCTCCTCTTTTCCCATGTTAGTGAGAAAGGGTGACTGGCCCAAAGTCGATTTTCATAACCAAGGAAGGCCTAAAACTGATGATCTCCTGTGTTCTAAGTCAGCAACATAACCACTACACTAAACTAACTGTAATTCTACAGAATTATAAATATTACAAACAGAATATAAATAACTTTCAACATGAACTAAACTTACATGGTTTTAGTCTTTATTAAAACATCAAGAGGAAATATACTTTTCCCTTTTTAAGCTTATATTTATATTTATATTTATTTGATTTATATACCGCCCTTCTCCCGAAGGACTCAGGGCGGTGTACAGGGCAATAAATATCAAGAATACAAGATACAAAAGTTAAAAATAAATAAATAATTGTGCCTGATATAATAAATTAGTTAAAATCAATGTTAAAACCCCAAATCCATCAGACCAGGCTGGCTTGTTCGAATAGATAAGTTTTTAGATCACGTCGGAAGGAGCGAAGGTCGGGAGCCATCCGGAGCTCAACCAGTAAGCGGTTCCAAACGTCTGGCGCGCCCACAGAGAATGCCCTCCCCCCTGGGGGTCACCAGTCGACATTCTCTGACCGGTGGCACCCTGAGGAGGCCCTCTCTGTGGGAGCGCACTGGACGGAGGGAAGTTGATGCCGGCAGCAGGTGCTCCCGTAGATAATCCGGACCCATGCCATGTAGGGCTTTATTTATTTAAATAAAACTATCAGCAAAATTATGCAATATGAGTTTTAATGTATATAACAATAGTGAAAAAATACAAATACCCTTCTCTTTCCATAAAACCTTTTTTGTTTATCTGCTTAGTTTGACATTTTAATGATGATAATGATGATGGTGATGATGATGATGATGATGATGATGATGATGATGGTGGTGGAAGGGACTTGGAGGAGTTTTACTTCAACCCCCTGCTCAGGCAGGAAACCCTATACCATTTCAGACAAGTTGTTTCCAGCATCTTCCTAAAAACATCTAATTTTGGAGCATTCACAACTGCCAAAGGCAGGTTATTCCACTGATTAATTGTTCTAACTGTCAGGAAATTTCTCCTTAGTTCTAAGTTGCTTCTCTCCTTGATTAGTTTCCATCCATTCACTTCTTGTCCTGTTTTCAGGCACTTTGGAGAATAGCTTGACTCCCTTTTCTTTGTGGCAGCCCCTGAGATATTGGAACACTGCTATCATGTCCCCCTTCGTCCTTCTCTTCATTAAACTAGACATACCCAATTTCAGCAACCGTTCCTTATGTGTTTTAGCCTCCAGTCTTCTGATCATCTTTATTGTTCTTTTCTGTACTCTTTCTATTATGTTCATGGTAAAAGCTCACAAGCATAGTTATCAGTGGTGCAAATGTTGCCATGTTTTGCCCAAAGATGTTTGGCCCATCCTTTCAACAATCTGATTTACAGAAGTGCAGCTCCACAAATCCTGCAGTGGTTTTTATGAAATTTGGCATGCTTCATTTCCCCCTTTAGTTTAATCTAAAAACAAAACAATGAGCAGCCATTTGACTTCTGGTCAAAGATGGCACTTTGCTCAGGCAGGAAACAGAAATCATTAGCATCCCCTATGGTTTTTGTCCTGATAACTGTTTACTATGCTAATTGCGACTGTTGGAGCTAGAAGCAGGTGACTTCAGTGTGTGTTGATTATAAAAGAGACCTTGTTCATTATCTGACTGGCTGATGTCCAAGAAAGTTCTGCCACCTTCTCTTCTCATTAAGGTGACAGTTTCAGTAGTTATTGAGAAAGATGTGGTGGTTATTCTCCTCATGATGGGAAAAGATATAAAAGCTATTAAACAAACAATTACTACCACAGTTTCCAGATTACATGTGGCTGAAAATGTATTCTCTAGAATAAGCTGTGAGAAATCAGAAGACACATTTATTACTGATTTATTAAAAGAGTAAAGGCTTCCACCATGCTAATTTTTATGTAATGGATTTCTAGGGGAAGCTAAGGCCAGCCAGATCACCATATGAAACCTTTAATTGAGGAAATATTGCCTTTGACTGAAAATTATTAGTTGAACATTGAAACGGATCATTCCAGCTTCTTTCATGCAGTTGAAAAACACAAATAATTTGTCATGAGGTTTTCTAGATAAACTGTAAGGAATAAATTCTACAAAAAGTCTAAATCATTGGTGTAAAGCAGACATGTCAAACTCACAATGTCATGTGACATCACACAACATATTGGACTGTTTTGCCATTGCCGGCAATGGGGTGGGCATGGTTTCTGCGTGACACATCCAGCCTGTGGGCCGGCAGTTTGACACCCCTGGTCAAAGGTTTTTACTATGGTTTGCTTTCAGAGTTTTCTCTGCTAAGGAAATTCAGCATCACAGAAATATGGTTAATAAAGTTAAAAGAATTGTACATAAGAATATTCAATATTTCAAATTTTTAACCATATTATCAAATGGTACTCAGAAATCATAATTATATTAAAGCTGAAAAAATATTTCTAAAACCTTGCATTAAAGGAAGGTTATCTTTTGCTGTTAGTTGCATTCACTCTAATTTATTTCTTTATCTTTGGGTCTTAATTACACAATAGCTTGTTTTATCTCTATGTGCTCAGCTATCCAGAAAGATAATGTTTTTCTGCACAAAAACTGCTTGTAGCCCATGGGTAAACCAGCTAGAAATGTAGCTACCTTTTAAAAATACCTTTCCTAATTTCCACATCTTCCCCCAAATTTATCATGGTAATAGACAATTGTAAATGGTTCCCAGTTAGGGGATATTCCTGTTTTTTAACTCTTCTAACCCATATCTGGAAAGCAATCACTAATTGCTTACCCATCATGTGTAGATCATATAAAATTGAATACATAATAATATATTCAATGTTTTACGTTGCCAATAGATGGCAGTACCGACACAGTATAACAGGGGTCTTCAAACTTGGCCCTTTTATGACTTGTGGACTTCAATTCCCAGAATTCCTCAGCCAGGCATGCCAAGTTTGAAGACCCCTGCATTAAAAGTTTTAACATGTTCTTTAGCATCTATTCTTTTACTTCATTTGATGGGAAGTTATTGGAAGAAAATTTTATTCCTACTATTTGTTTAACAGGAATCCTTAACTACTTAAGGGTTCAATTTAACCCTGAATGCTAGTTATTTATGTTAATGACTGTGTTGACACAAGAACTAAGCATCACTGGATCCAAAAAATATAAAGTTGATAAACTACAAAGAGGTGATCTGTGTTATAAAAAATTAAATGGATACATTACAAGAACCAACAAGTTATAACGTAACAAGAGGATTTTGCTACTATATGACAATGCCAGACCTCCAAGCCATCCAAGATAAAATTGTGAAGCTGGATCTCACCTTTTTACCCCATCTAAATTTAAACAAAACTTGGGTTGAAACTTAACATTAAAAAAACCAAGATCATGGCATCCTGCCCTCTCAATTCCTGGCAAATAGATGGGGAAGAAATTGAGGTAGTGACAGATTTTATTTTCCTGGGCTCCAAGATCACTGCAGATGGGGACTGTAGCCAAGAAATTAAAAGACGCTTGCTCCTCGGGAGGAAAGCCATGGCAAATCTAGACAGCACACTAAAAAGCAGAGACATCACCCTGTCAACAAAAGTGCGTATAGTCAAGGCTATGGTCTTCCCAGTTGCAATGTATGGCAGTGAAAGTTGGACCATAAGAAAGGCTGAGCGCCAAAGAATTGAGGCCTTTGAACTATGGTGCTGGAGAAGACTCCTGCGAGTCCCCTGGACTGCAAGGCAATCCAACCGGTCAGTCCTAGAGGAGATCAACCCTGACTGCTCTTTAGAAGGTCAGATCCTGAAGCTAAAACTCAAATACTTTGGCCACCTAATGAGAAGGAAGGACTCACTGGAGAAGAGCCTAATGCTGGGAAAGAGGGCGAGAGAAGAAGGGGACAACAGAGAATGAGGTGGCTGGATGGAGTTACTGAAACAGTAGGCATGAGCTTAAATGGACTCCAGAAGATGGTAGAGGACAGGAATGGCTACATTGTCCATAGGGTCGCGATGGGTCGGACATGACTTCGCAGCTAACAACAACAACAACAACAAATTTAAACCATGCAACTTCTACCTTACATTTCCGAAAACTGAAGAAACATCTTCATAGGCATCTGATTCAAATGAAGAGGTGGATAAGACTGTAGGGAGCCCATTACAAACATAGAGTGTAAATGGTTTTTTGCGATAGCATTAAGAAACTTCTCCATTACTAACAGAAATATACAGGAAGTGGTGGTGATACATGGAAAACTAAATACAGGTAACAAACTAACACATTTCAGGGATTATTTTCTTGGTTCATTAATTAAAACATCCCTTTTCAAATTAAAGTTATGGAGGTGTTTTTCTCTTATATATATTTTTGTGCTGACAGATGTCAGCACAATTTTGCTGGCATGATCATCAGCTTTAAAATAAAAGCTCCTTGCACTTTGCCTGTTTTGGCTCCCTCAACTCTGCTATTGCTATACTAGTGCTTGAATTACAGTGGTTATTTTTTGGTTTATTTGCTCCAGCTGCTATAACTGGTTCTGAATTTTTACAAAATTTGGAAATCTTGGAAGAATCAGCTGTATTTTCTTAAGCAGTAATCTCTTTTACAGGAAAACTGGAAAAATGAAATTGATATTAGGATCTCTGGAATAACATCTCTGAACATCTGCCCAAAAAAGCAATAAAAGTTCACTTTAAGCAGCTGAAACTGGTTACCTCTGAACTTAAAATTTTATTAAATTTATTTTATCTTGCATTTCTCAGAAACTGTTTAACAAGAGTTGGATACAACCATCCTGCATGCATGCTTACTGAACAGTCAAGGCAAAAAAAAAAAAAAAGCAGGATTATTTAATATTGGATGAGGTTCATACCTAGCCAAAATATTGGCAGTGTAGTTTGACTGATACTGATATTAAGCCAAAAGTTCCCAGCATTTTTTCCCTTGAATTTACCAGAGGAAAACAGAACATTGTTTAGAGAATTTAGTTCTTTTATTTCTCATTTTCATTCATAGTTTTAGACTGCATTATCTCCCAAATTATAGTTCTTGCATAAACTCTCCCAAATTAATCTTAGAAATACATGCTTCCTTTTTTCCTAAATACTTTTTAGGAAAGGATTAATTAATATTACCAGTCCCTGTTTGTTATTTGTCTAATATAGATTTCCCTGTATATTGATCATCTCCATTATAAAGTTGGCTGCTACCAACTTTATATTCAAATTACAGGCAGACATAAAACTTGATACTCTGTGAAGCATCCATTGGATCTAAAGCTTACTTTCATATACAAAATTGCATATGCATGCTATAGTAATTTGTACCAACAGCATAGGAGTAATTCTCCCACCTAAACCAGCATCTGGCTAAAACAGCCAACTGCATAATATGCTACTTCAGTTTGTTGAAAGGACTGCCAACAAGTGTTTTGCCCCAAGGATCTTTAGAAAAGGGGTAGGAGAATTGAATATACTATCACAATGATAGTGAGATACCTTACTTTTTTGGTATTGCATTCTTTGCCAAGTAATGGAAATGCTGAACTGTATTCTTCTGTGTGTAAGCCTTTCCATGATCAATGGGAAGACACTGCTGTTGCAACTAAGCCTGATGACATAGGGGTGAGTGGGGCTCAAAAATATTGTATGAAGCTTCTGACTAACGACAGGATAGTTCAATATCCATAATTTGAATGCAGATTTATATTCAATTCCTGAACCCCTACTTTTATGAATATCAGGTAGCAATGTGTTAAAGATTCAAGCAGATAATATGAGCTATTAAATAAATTCTGAATAGGTCTTAGTGTAAATATGAGCCTTCTGTTCAGATTCTGTTTTCTAGATGAAACCAGCCATCTGTGTTGCTTTCTCATCCTTAATTGCCCACCTAATAGGAATTTGCTTTCCTCTATACCACAGGTGTCAAACTAGATCACGTCACGTGATATATCATGATGTATTGCAATGCTTTCTGCCTTTGTGAAGCTCGGGTGGGCGTGGCTGCCAGTTTGACATCCCTGCTCTATATTGTTATTCCTGACACAAAAAAAGTAGCAGAATCACAGCATGTGCCATCTTAAAAGAAACATTCGACCATTGCTAAAATCCATTGCTTAATACTGTTGAGTGTAGAGCATTTGTATAAAAAAACAGTTGCAATTTTTCTTCAATCATGTTGTAGTATTGTTATAACACATAAATAGCTCAATCAACACATTAGCATCTATTACAATAAAAACATGTTTAAGAGTTAGATCATTAATCATTGGGGGTTGTTTCTGTTCTTTGTTTGGTTTCTGAGTAGCTTAAGTAAAGGAACAGATGGTTTGGCAAACTAAAAACTATGTGCTTTGAAATTTAGTTTGCCTACTTTGCCTTAATACTTACTTCTGATAAATGCCTTTTTTCCAGAATATATCTGACTACTGGATCATTTAGTTCAGGGGTGTCAAACTCAATTTCATTGAGGGCCACATCAGCATTGTGGTTGCCATTGGGGGGCCGGGTGGGTGTGGTGAGCATGGGCGTGGCTTATTGAGTGGGGCGTGGCCAGCTTGACATCACTCACGTCGGGGGCACCTGTGTGGGACTGGGCAGGACTGGGGCAGATCCGAGGGTCTCCGGCGGAAGGTGGGGTGGGATTGGGGCATGGTCCATTGGAGGAGCTTACTGAGCCTCAGGCTGTGTACGAACTAGACGGTGGCACGAACTGCCTGGAGCCCCGGGCAGTGAAGGTCAAGAGCCCAGCCCGACCCTTGAGCTCTCACAGCACCAGGACCCCACAGCCCCACCTTGCCTAGCCACACTTCCCCAAGGGGGCGCCCACCTGCGCTTACCTCTTCAAGGTTGCTGCTGCTGTCCTCCCTCTCCTTTGCCACGTTGCTCATGGTGGGTACAGGACAAAGTGCATGGGTCAAAGGGAGGTCCACTCCCTCTCCATGCGAGGAGACCTGGCTTTGTAACCAAAGCATCCTCAGCAATAGGATGGGAGCCCACCAAGAGATGGTGAAAGGGCAACAGGGCTGCTGGTGGCCAAGTGCTAAAGCAGGAATTCCCTCAGACCCTCCCTCTCTTTTATTCCAATCTCCTTCCTTCCTTCCTTCCTTCCTTCCTTCCTTCCTTCCTTCCTTCCTTCCTCCCTCCCTCCCTCCCTCCCTCCCCTCCTTCCCTGCCTCCCTCCTTTTCATTCCCATCTCCTTCCTTCCCTTTCTTTCTTCCTGTTTCCCTCCCCTCCTTCCTTCCTTCCCTCCTTCTCTCTGTGCCCAAGAAGGGATGAGGGGAGGGGGAGAGGTTGGCAGCACTTCTCTCAAAGAAAAAAAGTTGGAGGTGTTTAGTCTTTGAGGTCTTTAGTCCAAGCCCCTGCTCATTACCATTCCAGACAATGGAATATCCAATCCAATCTCTACTTAAAAGCCTCCAGTGATGGAGCATCCACAACTTGAAGGCAAGCCTTTTCACTGGTTAGTTGTTTTCACAAGTCCTTAGTTCTAGGCTGCTTTTCTTCTTGATTAGTTTCCATTTATTATTGCTTTCTGATACAATGGAAATTACGTTGACCCCTTCTTCTCTGTGGCAGCCCACTGAATATTGGAACACTGCTATCATGTCACCACCCCTAGTCCTTTACACTAAGCTAGACATACCCAATTCCCACAAACATTTGTCATATATTTTATCCTCCAGCTCCCTAATCATCTTTATCTACCATCCATTTAGGCCAGATGGTCCCCTGGTTTGGCCACAAGCAGAGCCTTCTCAGAAACAGCACCCCAAATATAGAACTTTCTCCCAAGGAAAATATGAACAGTACATCCCTCACCTGTTTAGAGGCAACTCCAAACACACTGTTCAGCCAGGCATATATAGAATAACAACACATTTTATGGTCAAACAGCACTAAGTACATTACTACTAATATTTTTCTTTCTTTATATACACATTTTTAATATTGTTTTAAGCAGTGCTAGTGATGCTTTACAATAGTTGTCTTTGAGAGTTTTCTTTTAAACCACCCTGGATTTGTAGATTTAATAAATTAGGCAGAAGAAACAAATGTTTACATACATCTAAATCCCACAGACCTACTGCCTCCTAGGCGCATACTACAGAGAAAATAAGACATTGCATTTCTAGCCAGCATAGCCACAGGATGATGGGAACTGTGGTCCATGACATCCAAAAGATATTAGTTTGGGCAAGGCTGGATTAAATTATAAAAGAGAAGATGAGAAGTAGAAGCAAGAAACACTTTCCAGTCTCTGACAAAATATTTGGGGGGGGGGGAGTTGACTCGGCCTTTTAATTTCAGCTCACACCAATTCCTTTTAACTTCCCATTCAATCCAAAGAGTTCTATTATTGCCTGGATTTTAGGGAAGGAAGGAGGCAGGAATAGACCACAAAGCCAATCTGTGAGTTTGCTCTCTCCACTGTCTGCACACGTGCATGTATGTGTGTGAGTGACAGACAGAGAGATCCCCTCTTTTTGTAAGTTTGCTTACTCTGCAACACTCCCCTTCTCCACACTTTTGCTTCCCTGCTGGCTCAGAGAGAGAGAGAGAGAGAGAGAGAGAGAGAAACCCTTCCTGAACGGAGCAGGAGGAGATTTAAAAGAGAGAAGGGGTGGGGGGAAGGTGAAAGATACACACACACACACAGAAACCCTTCCTGAATGGAGCAGGAAGAGATTTTAAAAAGAGAGAAGGGGGGGGGGAAAGAAAGGTGAAAGATCCCCCCCACACACACAGAGAGAGAAACCCTTCCTGAACAGAGCAGGAAGAGATTTAAAAAAGAGAGAAGGGGGGGAAGAAAGGTGAAAGATCCCACACACACACAAACACAGAGAGAGAGAGAGAGAGAGAGAGAGAGAAAGAGAAACCCTTCCTGCTTTCTCCTTCTTCTCACCCTTTCTCTCCAGCCACCACAGAGTTCCAGGCTGCGGCTCTGCCTGACTGCTGCGTTCCCCTCTCTGGCCCTGCCACGTGGTGGAGAGGGCGACTGGGAGCCGGCAGCTGTATCCGCACCTTTCCTCCCACAGGCTGGGCAGGCGAGGAAAGGCCCTGCAAAAGGGGGCCAGGCATGGGGAGGCTGCCTGGCAAAGCAGAGCGACTGGAGGAGAAGCCCGGCAAAGTGGAGCGGGGCT
The DNA here is from genome assembly GCA_024449315.1 of Daboia siamensis. NCBI lineage: Eukaryota > Metazoa > Chordata > Lepidosauria > Squamata > Viperidae > Daboia > Daboia siamensis. The sequence goes on along the minus strand of JAKJMR010000416.1, from coordinate 730,294 downwards.
GGGAGGGGCGGGGTTAAGCTGGGAGGGGCAGGGCGGGCTGAGGCAAATGAGCTAGAGCTGCTGCTGCACACCACCAGCCCCTGATCGCTCACCGTTTCTGTGTACGTGTTTCAGGGCACCCGGTTGGCTTGCAGTGGGCCAGGGCTGGGGCAGCGCGGGCCGGTTCCTTGCCATTTCTGGGGCAGCCCCTGGGGGCCAAATCTGGGCATTCCCCGGGCCGGATCCGGCCCGCGGGCCTTGTGTTTGACATGCCTGATTTAGTTCATTTCTAGTCTGAATATAAAGTTTTAATAGTGCAATGTGATCAGTTTGCAGGAACATCTGGTTTTAGAGAAAATACCAAAGAGAATTTTATGAAGACAACAATTGATTTGGCTAATCTAACAACTATTAAATTATTACATTTTTTCCCTTAGAAAGGAAATATCAAGAAGTGCTCAGAAGTCATTATTTTCAGATACAAATTTTAAGCTTATGATGGTGTCAGCAAGTGGTTAAATTGAGTAGATGAGAGAGTGAGAAACCAGCAACTAATGCAACATCATGCACACATCATTCATGAAAAAGGCTGGATTATGCAGCATCCCCAAACTTACAGCTCTGCAGTGAAAAGAGGTACATATTTCTGCATCCATTTTCAAAGTATTTCATTGCAAAATTTAAAAAACTGTAAGGCATCTAGAATAATTTATATTTTGCTTTGAAAATTATGAATAGAATAGAATTTTTTATTGGCCATGTGTGATTGAACACACAAGGAATTTGTCTCTGGTGTACATAAAAGCAATAAGTGATAAATCAGGATCATAGTCTTACTATAACGCAAAACTATTAGACTTTCCTCTTCATTCAAGTAGAATCTACAGGGAGGATTAAAATAGGCTACCATTTAAACCACATCTCTTTATATGTTCATAGGACATTGATGCCCATACATAAGGTGTAAAGCTTTGGCACTATGCCATGTCCACCACTTTGCTTGTTTTTACCACCTTATCTCCATGGGTACCCCTGATCTTAACCATTTTTAACCACTTCCTCCATTTTCACATTATCTTCGCAGCATAGGAATTCACAGACAGCAATTTAGAAAGTTACTGTGTTTCCCTGAAAATAAGATCTAACCCAAAAATAAGCCAAAACTTGATTTTTACATGTGCACCCAATATAAGCCCTACCCCAAAATTAAGCCCTACTTAATTGCACCTGGTTGCATGAAGTGGGCCAAGGTGCATGGGTAAAAATCAAGCTACGGAGGGGATGGGGGGGTAGATCTGCCTCATGTGCCCTGCACCCACTTACCTTAGGATAGTTGCAGCCAGGCCTCTCATACCTTGCCTCTCTGGCCCACTTCTTCTGTGGTCACTCTGCCATTCACATGCATCACCCCCCCAATCTCTGTTTCACCATCAGAGGCTTTCTGGAAAGGCCTCTGCAACTGAAAAAAGAGCTCTGGATTGATGTGCATGGTGCCCCCTGGCTTCTGGAGGGCCTCTGCTGGTAAAATGGAAACCAGGGGGCACCAGGCACATTAATCCAGAGCTTGTTTCTTGGCTGCAGAGGCCTTCCTAGAAGGCCACTGATGGCAAAACAGAGGCCAGTGGTGACATGTATGGGCGATGGAAAGCAGCTATAGAAGAAGTGGGCTGGTGAGGCAAGGCATGTGTCATGGCATGGGAGGCCTGGCTGTGACAGTCCTAAGGTAAGCAGGTAAGTCATGCTCTGAAAATAAGACCTGGTGCCTCTTTTGGAGGTAAAATCAATATAAGACTGGTTCTTATATGAGGGGAAACAAGGTATGTTGTACCACTCATTGATTAATCCTTCACTAACTTTATTTATTCTCCTTTCCTAAATTGAAGATAGGATTTCTGTATTATGCCATAATAGGTAGGCTGGAATTATATATGCCCCCTTCAAAAGAAGAATCAAACAATTTTCATTCCTTAACTACAAAAGCTTCAGAATTAGAATGCAAATATCATTGTCATCCAATTTTATGAAAGAATTTTGCTTTGAAATTTATTTCAGTTAAATCTTGAGAAAACATCAGGAAAAAATGCCTCCCTTAAGGCCTTGTTTTAGATCAGAAAGTGCAGAGAGCCATACAGACACAAAGGTAGGAGATGAGGAGTAAGAGAAAACAGCAACAAGCCAAGCTCAAAAATAGCACAAAGAGATTTTTAAAAACCACAAAAGCTTGAAAAGTACCGTAGATTCCGGCGTATAAGACGACTTTTTAACCCATGAAAATCTTCTCAAAATTCAGGGGTCGTCTTATACGCCGGGTGCTGAAACTTTAGGGACAGGGCTGGCTGGAAAATCTGGAGTGGATCTTCCATTTAGTCTGCGCAGGGAAAGCGGGACCAATTGGAGTAGAAGCTGCAGTCTGTGATTTTTTACAGGCTGGGGTCTGGGCGTCTTTCCTTCTAAAGATGAAGAGCAGCTGTAGGCAGGTGGGGAATGCAAGAGCAACTTGAAAGGCAGGTGGGGAATGCCGGAGCAGCTGCTTAGCTCTAAGGACACATTTGACTCAGGAACTGGGCGGGCTGGCTGGAAAACCTGGAGCGGATCTCCCATTTTATCTTTTTTTTTTAATCCCATTTATATCCCGCCCTTCTCCGAAGACTCAGGGCAGCTTACAATTTAAAGCACAAATCAATGTGCTTAGCAATAGCCTTCATTCTATGTATATGCCTGCTTATTAGAGCTTTCACACACACACACACCCCACAAGCAGCATTATTACAAAGTCAGCTTATTGCTCCCAACAATCTGAGTCCTCATTTTACCTACCTGGGAAGGATGGAAGGCTGACTCAACCTTGAGCCTGGTGGGATGAGAACCTGCACTAATTGCAGGCAGCTGGTGTTACTTAAGGCTCTGCGCAGGGAAAGCTTTAGAGTGAATTAGGAAAAGTGAAAAAGTGAATTAGGAAAATAGGAAACGGTTGCTGGAATTGGGTATGTGTAGTTTAATGAAGAGAAGGGTGAGGGGTGACATGATAGCAGTGATCCAATATCTCAGGGACTGCCACAAAGAAGAGGGAGCCAAGCTATTCCCCAAAGCACCTGAAGGCAGGAGAAAAAGCAATGGATGGAAATTAACCAAAGAGAGAAGCAACCTAGAACTAAGGAGAAACTTCCTGACAGTGAGAACAATTAACCAGTGGAACAACCTGCCTCCAGAAGTGGTGAATGCTCCAACACTGGAAGTTTTTAAGAAGAGACTGGACAGCCATTTGTCTGAAATGGTATAGGGTTTCCTGTCTGAGCAGGGGGTTGGACTAGATGACCTCCAAGGTCCCTTCCAACTTATGATGATGATGATGATGATGATGATGTTTAATCCACTTGCACTGTTTTATGTTTACATGTTTGATGACAAACAGCCTTATGTTTATAAGTGACAGTTTTCCTACTAAGTACTTGCATGTCATAAGCATTTGAATTAAAATTACCATATTAAAATCAAATCTGATGTTTTTTAATTTTTATTTGGTGTGCGTTGGAAGAGGGGTAGTCTTATACAGCGAGTATAGCCCAAACCCTATAATTTAACAGGAAATATAGGGGGTCGTCTTATACGCCCAGTCGTCTTATACGCTGGAAAATACGGTAAGTTTCATTTTGCAGAGGAAGAAATTGTTTCTGAAATTGTGAGGTATATTTCAGCACATTATTTAATGCAAAGTGTTTGAGAAAATAACAAACCCAGAATCTGCAGCATGTCTTATTTTTCAACACTTTTAATGGAAAATTATCCGCATCAATATATGACTGGACCTCTTTGAATATTTAGGAGTATATGAAGTTATAGATTATAATTACCTGTTGGCAACTAAGGTCCCAAAGTTATCCACTGATTCCTGTGGATTTGGAATCTAACTCAACCAAAAAAAAAATCACATCTAATAAATTCAAAGCTGCTTGAAACCTTATTTTGAGTTGCTTGTTATATAGAGAGACAGTAATTCCTTTTGGCTGAAGATAATAAGCCAAGCTTCAAATCCTATGAAAAGTGTTGGCAATTCAATAATTGAAAAAGTGAAACACACATTTTGCATTTCCCATCACTCTTTTGTCATTTTAAAAACAAACAGATATAAAGTCTTTTTAAAAGATCCTTCTTGCAAAGATAAAGCTCCAACTAAGATAATGAATCTTTTAAGTGAAAATGACTTTATCCCTTATGGTGTTATAGGAAATCCATTAGTGATTTTTTTTTATTCCACCATGATCTTTTGAAGAATTTACCAGGAGGGCTTTATGAAGAAATATAGCTGAATTGCAAAGTGATGTTTCTTCCATAAATATTTGCATTCTTGTTCTAACTTTTGTAGTTAAGGAGTAGATGAAATAGTAATTAAACTTTAACATCTGAGGTTTTTCACCTACAGTTTCCCTGCAACAAAATAAGTAAATAAACCACCACTTTAATACAGAACTAGCAACAATATTATGAGAAGCTTTCTATTAGCTTAACTATTTGGACCCTTCTTTTCTTTCAATTCCCATGAAGAAAAGTTGTACAAGTTATACTTAATGCATATTGAGAAAGTGATTTGACCAATTTAATTCCAAAGCTATATCTTCATGTGTAGGTATTTTAAAGCCTTCACATTTGCTGAAGTCCAGCAGTAAAATAATGATTTACAAAAACATACATTATTTTGAGGTTAACAGTGAGAAACTGGTGAAGCGGGCACAGCAGGGCCTGCACTTTCTGCATCTCATGAGAAAAGCTTATCTGTCCTGACCACTTTCTACAAGGGGACGATTGAGAGCATCCTGTCATACAGCATCATAGTCTGGTTTGAAAGCATCACTGCTTCAGACAGGAAGGTGGTGCAGAGAAGGTGGTGAGGATGGCCAAAAGGATCATTGGCATTTCCCTCCATCCCATCCAGGACATAGCGCAGAAGCAGTGTTTGAACAGGGTCCTTAAGATTATATGGGACACTACTCATCCTCTTCAGAACCTCTTTTCCTTGTTACCTTCTGGAAGGAGTTTTTGTGGTGTCCGTAGCAGAACATCCAGATTCAGCCATAGTTTCATTCCATATAGCATTAACCTTGTAAGCTCTCAGGCTCCCTCCTTCCATTATATATTCAAGATAGACAGTATTTAATATTTTATTGTTATGTATATGTAGGGGTGTGGTCTATACATATGTTGTATATAGTGTGTTTTAGGTGTGTGTCATGTATGTGTTTCACTTTGAGAGTGGGCAACTAAATTTCATTTTTAATGTGTGCTGTTGTGCCCACAGTAAAAAAAATGACAATAAAAATCATCTCAATGCATCTATTAGGTCAAAGAGTTCTTAAAATACCTTAGAACACAGGTGTTAAACTCGCCACATCATGTTTTTGCATTGCTGGAGCTAGGGTGGGCAAGGCCTCCATATGATGCAACTGGCCTATGGGCTGGCAGTTTGACACCCCTGCCTTAGAAGAAGCTGAAAATGACAGTCTATCCTCTTCCAATGACATGCACGCTTCACCTCCACACTCCTCTAACCCTCAGGTAGACCCAGTCTTTTGGCCAAAAGTTAATCCAAGTTTAGTTCAAGTTTAAACTCTGACATCACCAGTTAAAGAATCTTAAACTAAATGACTTTTGATATTTTAATGCAGGTACTATAATATACATCAGAAGCAGCAACAGAAACCAAATAGATCAGCACTGACTCATAGTATGAAATATGTATTGTTGTTACTAGTAGTAAGAGGTCTGTATTAAAAATAGAAAGAGGGAAATCAGAATATGAAACTGCCACTTGTTTTTCTTCCTAACCCTGTTTTCAAATCCTCACAAGTCTACCATTTGTCCCAGAATAAACTTTACATTACTTACAAAAGAAACATTTCTGTTCATAAATCCAGGATAGCGGGGCAAATAAGGAAATGCAAATAGACAAATAAACGAGAAATGTAAATGCAAACAATAAAATCTAACATAATAAAAGTTGTAAATATGAACATAGCAACCTAGGAAAGACCTGTTTGATTAGGCTAAAGAACCATCTAATTTAGACTTCCGGTTCCTGTTTTTCAGCGGAGCAGTTGGAAGATTTGGAATGCCAAATCCTTCGGCTGAAATTTCTTTTTGTTGGGACCCTAAGGGGCCAGAACCCACCCTGAAGGGGCCAGAACCCACCCTAAGGGGCCAGAACCCACCCTGAAGGGGTGGAATGAAGGAAGGAAATGGTCAAAAAGAATAATGAAATTGAGGGAATAAATCTATATTAAATTAGGAGGGATACATATTTTAAGTTATCAGTTATTTTTTGTATCTCAGTGCTCTGATCTCTTTTTTGTTTCCCTTTTCTTTCTTCTTTTTCTTTTTTTCTTTTTCTTTTTTTCTTCTTTTTTGTCTCTCTCTTTTCTTTTCTCTTTTTACTTTGTCACTTATCGATTAAAAAATATAAAAGTATGAGAAGGTTTATATAGAATTAAATCCACCAATGTAAATATAGCTAAATGTTGAAAAGATTGCTACTTGTAAGAATATTTAGAATTTGGGGGGAGAAATAAACTAAAATAAACACGGTAACAGGATTTATGATAAGGCAACTAAAATGACTTATTGAAACTATATACTTAACTGTTGTTAATTAAAATAATGAGAATCGTTTTAATCTAATGTTTTCCAAATTAAGATACTTTGGGGAAAGGAGAAATCAAATGAAATTAACATATGGAATATAGATTATAGAACTAATTGTTAAGGACTGTTTTATAAATTTTACCCAGACAACATACTGCTTACAAATTACTGAATGACTTATGTTATGTTAAAAAAAATCTAATAAAATATTGGGGGGAAAGAAAGAACCATCTAATTTAGTTTCTTTTGGCATAGTGTGATCAACTAGATGTATTCCGAAAATTCAGAAATGGCGCACCAGATTGAGAGCATTCTCCCACTAATGTTCTACAGGCACTGATATTTAGGATCCCTGATTCTGTAAGTAGTATGCAGAAATGAAACTGAGAGCTACATATAGTACTATCCTAGTATAGTTTGCTTTTAATTTTTGTTATGTTCTTTTAAAGCTATTTCACTGCAATGGAATGGAATTAAATTCCATTCTGATTAAAACAACAGAACCTCTTTGTACTTGACTTCATCTGAGTTTCTTAGCAAGAAATATAACAGTACTTCTCATAATGGAATTATACACAAGCACTGTTATTGCAACTGTGAAAAGGCCTGAGTATAACCCTTTTAATCATAACTGAAAGTTTTTTCCAACTTCTTTACACAACAATCCCTTGAGCAAAAATATAGCCAATCTGATACCTGCTTAGGCTGGACATATTCATAGTCTCCAGGGAAGAGTTACAATTCCTCTACCCTATTCCACTTCCTTCTCCAGGCATTTGCTGCAGGCTACAGTGCAGGGGTGACTTCTTCAGAGATTTTATCCCATGCAGGGAAGCAACCAAACATAAAAACATAACCAAGGAATCAAGAAACAATAAGACAATAAAGAATTATTGTTGTATCTTTAAAAAAAGAAAAAGAAAAGGTTGCCATGAACACTGTATTAAAATTTGCAACACATCCATCCACAATTCTCTCATAAGTGCAATTCTTATGCCTTGCTAGAATTCACCCACCTGTCAGGCACCTGGACCATAAAGAGCATACATCCCATGGCATTTACATATAAAGGCAAATTATTTTGTTAATATTTGTGCTGACATTCCAGCAATTCTAGAAAATCATTGACCCCCATGCCCTAGGCCCAAGCCCCAAATATTCCTCTTATGTTTCCCCTCAACTTCTGCAAGAAAAAAAATAAAATTGAAATGCTCTACATACTACCACATCTCTATATACTTTTTATAAATAAATATGTAAAGAATTGGATTGTAAGCCAATTAACTTAATTGTATTTAATTTGAATTAAATTATTGTGGTCTTTTCTGAAAGAACATTACTCTCATTTGAGCAAGTAAGATTTTTGTAAATCGAAAGCTTTCCTTTTTGAGCCATCTTAGTTCAACAATCTTCAGATTGTTCCCCATACACACTCACAAGAATGGCTGCAAAGATTTCTTCACCTCTGCAACATGGAGTCCATTCTCCATTAGCTGTTTTGTCTAAGCTACAGTTCTTTAACTAAGTTTAATTATGGGGCAAACAGTAATGAAGATCATAGTTTTCAGTTCAGCAATAAAGCCAGATGTAACATGAAGGAATACCAAACCCAGACTGATAATCAGGCCTTGTAGATTTAAACAGTTTTTGTTTTAAACACCTCTGTAATGGCATCCTGCTCATAACTTACATTATTTAATTGTTGGATGCCTAAACAGATGCTCAGCCATAGGAATGCACACAATTGGCCCAAGTATACACATTCTGGACATGGCTATGGTTTGGTAAAAGTTGCTAGAGATCTTCATTTATTTGCCCATTTTTTTAGTTCAGAAAATGGTCCTTAAAGGATTAGACTATAGCAATATTGTGTTAAAATTACATATAAAACAAAGACAGATGGGAGGGGTTTATTATGCATAACATTGCTAAGCCAGAGATTCAGAAATTCTGTTCTTATTCACAGGAAAGTAAATTTTATTTGTTATGTATGCAGCAACATTACATCAGCTGTGATTTAAGTGCACACACTTATATGGGGAATCAAGCTGTCTCAACATTGGAGAAATTGATTAATTATACTGTTGTTGATTAATTCCATAGCTGAATTTTTGCTTTAAAACACATTCCCTTGATGATTCTGGATTGTTTCTGTTTCTAGTTATGTAAAGGTTCTTGCATTTCCTTTTGAAATATATGACTCACATGCTCTTAGAAACTACCAAATGTGGTTTTTCTCCTTGTATTACCAGTAATAGGAGACTTTTCAAGTACTCAGTGATGTAGTTTAGTAAGATATGTGACTTTGGAAGTGTACATGGTTTCTGAGAGGTAAGGTGAGAATTATAGAAGAAAAGTGCGTGTAGACAGATCTCAGCAGTTCCAATATTTATTTCATCTTATTTTATTCAAATTATGGCTCCCAGTAGTCTTTTCATATTTTCACAATTAGGTTTAAATCTAAAATATTCAGTCCAGGTGTTCTGTGAGTGCTTCAGTTTTGACCAGAACTGTTTTGAATGTGCTGTGCTATTTCTCCTCACCTAAGCCAATTTTAAAGCCAGCTAGGTTATTCTGGCCTATTCCACCCTATAAAACATATTCAAGCAAGCTACAACTGGGAGAAGTAAACCAGTTCATAGTTGGATGGAGATCCTCAAAAATAGAGGTGAGAAGTTTTAAGAACAAATGATATGGTATGAAACAAAGTATGTTTATGGTTACAAGCAAAAATGATTTGCAAGGAGAGAAAAGTTTGGAGAGAGAAAGCAAATGGTGATGGTATAAATTAATGTGAACTATACTTTTTTTCTCTTGTCTCATCCTCTTGCTATTTATTACTCCTTGCATTACCCAATGTAATACAGCAAACCTTAAAAGGGAACAGCATGACAAGTATGTATGAACATATGTAACTTTATTTAGCAGATTTATTCAATTAAAATAGCTGCCCAAGTGAGCAAAACTATTATAGAACCCAATAGATAGCAGAAGTATCAAAAGCCAAGAAGATTCTGAAAACATACACAGCTTAGCTGAAATAATGGCCCAAACATTATCCCTGTCTCTGGTGAATAGTTCAGTGCATTGTTTAATGGGAGAGTACAAACATACTATATTGCAGTTAGCAGGAGAATACTAGTTGCCAACTGAAAAAGTAAAAATTGGCATATATAGATGACTATTATTGTTTTGGTCTTAATGAGCATATTAATGTTTCCCAAGGAACAAATGCTCCTCAGATTTAATTGCGTTGTTGTGTTACCAGCCTTCTGAATATCTTTTCTTATCCAAAATATTTGTTTAGACATTTAATATCTAAAACTTTGTGGACTGGAGATTTAATAAGTTTGTATTACTGCCATTCAACACTATGAGGGCAGCATTAAAAATCTGAACAATTATGTTAAAAAAATCTTCTTTAATTATTCTACAGAGACTGAATTGTAACAGCTTTATCTTTTATGAGAGACATCCATCTACCTAATGCTGTGAGACAATACCATTTAGAGGAAAACAAAGCTCTTATTTAAAAAAACAAGATTGCTTTCTATTTTTATGAAACACATTTTTTTTCTTTTTACAGCACTGCAGTCCCTTAATTCAGTGTAGAGTCAAAGCAACTAGATGGAGCACAGCACTTACTGGCTGGATGCCCTTCTGATGCCTATGTGGAGTTCACAGGAGATATTTTTTTCTTTGCACCTGAAGAGAGAAATATCTGCTGCTATCTAGGATTAAACTCTTAACCTTCTCAGTGGGAGATGACTGTCTTCACCACTAGACCACATGCGGCTCCATTTTCATAAATTGGAAGGTAAGGCAAGATTAAGCAAAGCAAATGAAAATGTACTTATCAGTAATTTTTAACCCTGATGATCTACAACAAAGGATTGAAGAGAATAAAAGGTGACACTAAATTCCATTTTGGAATCAGATATTCCAATAACTTCTTGCCTTGATTTTTGAGATTTAAGGTGCTGGTACTTACCTTTAAAGCCCTACATGGCTTAGGCCCGGGATACTTGCAGGACTGTCTGCTGCTGGGAACGACTTCCCATCGCCCAGTGCGCTCACACAGAGAGGGCTCCTCAGGGTGCCGTCAGCTAGACAATGTCGGCTGGTGACCCCCAGGGGGAGGGCCTTCTCTGTGGGGGCACCAGCCCTATGGAACCAACTCCCCCTTGAGCTTCGGATGGCCCTGGATCTCCGGTCCTTTTGCCGCGGCCTCAAAACACTCCTTTTCCATCAGGCTGACCTGGACTGACAGGGATTTTAATTATGTTTTTAATTTTTAACTTAATTTTAATTTATTCTACTGGGGCTATTAATTTAATTTCTTTTTAACTTTTGTATTATTGTATTTTATTGTTGTTAGCCGCCCTGAGTCCTTCAGGAGATAGGGCGGCATATAAGTCCCAATAATAAATAAATAAATAAATAAATAAATAAATAAATAAATAAATAAATTTAGGGACTTTCTCGATATAGGAATATGGCTATATTCCTATACCCTCTTGCTTATGTGTATATTATATTTAATGTTGCCACAAAGAAGAGGGAGACAAGCTATTCTCTAAAGCACCTGAAGGCAGGACGAGAAGCAATGGATGGAAACTAACCAAAGAGAGAAGCAACCTAGAACTAAGGAGAAACTTCCTGACAGTTAGAACAATTAATCAGTGGAACAACCTGCCTCCAGAAGCTGTGAATGCTGGAAGTCTATAAGAAGAGATTGGACAGCCATTTGTATGAAATGGTTTAGGGTTTCCTGCCTGAACAGGGGTTTGGACTAGATGACCTCCAAGGTCCCTTCCAACAGTATTGTTATTATTATTATTATTATTATTATTATTATTATTATTATTATTATT
>JAKJMR010000416.1:691183-705697 GCA_024449315.1 Daboia siamensis | reverse complement strand
TTAACCAATTGATAGCTTTATGGTTATAGTTATTATCAATCATTAAGTTTTCTTTTCCTTTGTTCTTTATAGTAAAGCACCTAATTTTTCTTCGCACCTAGTGATTCGCACAAATGATTCGCACCTGGTTCATTATATTTTCTGGTCAATTGCTTCCACATCTGATGCAAAACTTACAACCAATTTCATGTGCAAATAATTTAGAACTCATATGAGTGCTGAAAAAAATGTGCTTATGGAAATACTATTTATTGTGAATCATGAACAATGCCATTAATTTAGCACTGATAGAAGAAAGTATTTGTAGCTCAGGTTTAAACTGTGTGGACTCTGGTGCTGTCTGAGCTTAGTGGTTTCCTTGCAGATTTTTCATTACCAAATTAAGTAATTAGGTAGCTAATAACCCTACTAGCACTGATGCTGTTACTTTGTTTGGTAATGAAACGTCTACAAGAAAATCACCAAACTCAAAGTCACCATATTAATTTAACATATCTGTATATATTGTTCATTGTAATAAATGCTCATTTTAAAATTCCATCTGTAACTTAGATGGCATAGTTATTTTTTGAGAGAATTTTCAGCTTAAGATGAACATTTTAAAAAATCCCACACAAACAGATACTGTGCTTAACATCCTGCTTCAGTTCTGGACCTCACTTGATAATTTTCATAATATACTACAAATTGGATTAATAAGGTCTGCACTTCAGTGACCTTTTACTTTTACCTAGTGCCTTACTGAAAATTAGTCAACGGCTTTGTTATTGTTGTCTTTCTGTTTAATTTCACAGTCTTGTTTCACAGTTCAAGAGAAATAAGTGGGTAAAAATTGGATTTTTTTTATATCATCAAAAAAGGGAAATTTGTAATTGTAATGATCTAATAGGTGGTTATAACTTTTTTTCTAGTTCAAGTAGTCTTATAGGATCCATTGGAAGGTGTACTCCAAAGCAGGACTAGGGAAAAAGCTAAATTTTGTTTAATCTGAAATACACTTAAATTAAAGCTGTGAAATTCAGCTAATGTCTTATTTTTCAGGTGTTTAACTTTTTTTACCCTTCTGACATATTAAAGAAATAAAGTACAATAGCAACATTGCAGTAACTCTGGAGAGCACACGCAGAAGAGAGCACATATATTTTCATCATCTGACATACATTTACGTCTTCTTCCTGTCAAGAGAAAGTAGGCCAGAAACCACCATTATTTGCCACAAATTCAAGTTTCTCCTTGCTTTGAGGGGGGAATGATATCAGAGCTGGACAAGGTAAACACACCAAGTTTCCTTAAAAGCTACAATTCTGGATTGCAGAAGAAGCGAGTAACCAAGACAGATTTGGAGTCTATAGAACAGTACTTGCTGTCAACTTAAATGTCTTTCACTGAGAATCAAAGTGATAGCAACACTATACGGAAATCTGGCTTGTAATGTCTGTAAAGTTCAATCTAAACTGAAAGCTTTTAGTTTGCTGTGTTTTAACTTATGTACATACTGAAATGTCCACATATAAATCTCCAACAAAAATAAAAGGGAGCTAGTAGTCCCTTTCTATGGGGAAGATTCTCAGAATATATGAATAACTAACAAAGTAAGCCAGAGCTAAAATTAACACTTTCTGAAGTCTTTATGGAAGCAAGAATTGGGGATTAAAGCTAAAGACAACCTTAGGTTGTCTTTATTCTTATTCTATTGCAATTATTATGTTTGTACTTTAGGTGGTTTTTTTTCACCAATTACTTATGGCCAAAAACCTGCATAGCATCTGAGAATGGAGAGTTCACAGCAGCATTTCTCCACCAAGCACTTTGCCAATATTTGAAGGGTTAAGGGCAACTTGCAGAATTTGATTTTGCCATCTATGGATACTGGCAATTGCAATTTCATTGTATCTGGAAGCATTTTGAATTCAACCTAGGCTCCTGCCATTGGTTTACTTAATATCCCTCTAGTTCAGATTTTTAGACAATTGCCAATTTTGCTTATTCTCTTCTGGTATTTAGCATGATCTTAATTGTCCTATGGCAAATTTGGGGATTTTATTTAGTGGAGAGAAAGGAGAAATAGATGTGTGTTGTGTGTAATATTAACTTGCAAAAAAACAAAAGCACTGTGGTTTCAGAGCTGCAGAAAGAGTTTTCTGCTCATAAGTTGATTTTTTTGTGTTATTTGTTCAAGACTTTGACTTAAATCAATAAATACTCTTGCACTAAACAGCAATGTCCCACTGGGAAGAAAAGTCACTTCTCTCTATTCTATGATAAAGCCAAAAGGAAGAACAGGCCTGCTTCAGGGCTGTTTTAAAAAGCTTCATCTGGCAAGAATTAGGGTAAATATGCCTTTGTGCAGTTGTACAAACATGATTTAACATTCAGATCAGCAGTTTTTGCGTCAGTTGTTTTTCCATAAAGCACAAATTACTTAACTCCAGGTCTAGTTTTTTATTGTTTTATTTATTTATTTATTTTAAAGAAAGGCACTTCTTCATTGTTTCAGGTTGTTAACCACAATGTCTTATAAAATGAAGCATGTTTACTGTCATTTGGGAGTGGAGGAGAGAGATTAATCTCATCCTTTATGAATTTAGCAATGAAGAATTTAAAAGATACTAGTGTGGGATTGTTATCCTGCACATGCCTAAGCTGTCAGGCCTCATTACTTCCAAGACAAAAATTACAGAAGACTGTGTTAAATGCTTGAACAGACGCATACACTGCACCAACCTCTAACTGCAGTTATGGGATGGCACCCTCAGCCCATTTATTGAATTACATGGGACTTCTTCCTCTTCTTGCAGACTGCAGTACAAAGGATTTGGTAAAAAGTAAATGCTTCATTGATATCATTATATGCTAGAGAAACGTAATGTATGCTATATCAATTGTTAAAACTCCATAAATATATAAGATTTCTCCTTTCTGAAAGAAGGGAAAACATCTAACATTTTTAGCAACATGTGATTCCTTCATTAGCCAATAATTCAGAGGTGATAAGCCTGTGGGTGTTTAGATGTTGCTGAACTGTGTGTCCACTTAACCCTGGCTGTTTGATTGGATTTACTGGGAGTTGTAGTGTACAGGTTCTGTGAAATCACAGGTTTCCTATCTCTAAAACATTTGCTAGCAAGCTAAAGGACAAAGACATGATATGTATGCTTCTTTGGCAAGAGGACCATGCCCAATGTTATATGATTCTCCATAACCATAGAGCTACTTTAGCAATAAAATTTATTGATTGAGATCATTCAAAAACTATACTTTAAATGTAGATTAATAAAAAAGAAGTGTTCATATAATATGCTAAACCCAAACAAATGAACCATGTTTAGTGTGATGGCTTCATTCATGCAGTATGCTGAGACAGTGTCTAGGTTCCTACTTCATCCTGAGCCACCATATATCCAATTCCATTTTTGTTTGGTCTACAAGTTGTGGTACATAAGTAATTAAGCAATTTGGGGTTAATCACTCTCAGTTCATTCTCAGAATACAAATATTCTCTTTCATTGGTACTCTCAGCTCACCTAAATTAAAATCCTCTAGAGCTGCAGCATCACCACTTTCTGAATAGCTTCCTCCAAAAGGGAAGGTTGGAGACAGGATGAAAACTGATCATCAAGGTAGGATCTAGCAATGGTTTCTCAAGGAGAGGGTGAACCGCAACCTAATTAAAAAGCTGACGCCCTTTCACCTCAATCTGGAACCATCAGCCAGGAGGACATGGCTGTAACATACAGGTGGCCAAGCTTAAATTCTCTAGTATCCTAGAGAATGTAAGTTTGGCCACCTGTATGTTAAATGGCATATGGTTGTCTATTTATAAATAGATTGGTCCTTGATTAGATATTTCAGCTTGCAGTTTTACACAGCAAGGTAGATGAGAGCTCTTTTTTTTTCAACAAGCAGTTCTTTGAACAAGCATCTTCTGATGAAAAAGTACCTTGATTTTCATTCCTCCCATTTTTTTTAGTGTTGCTTATTTCCCTTGAAAAACATATATATGAATGTATGGATCATATTCATTATGATTTTCATTCAAGCAAAGTGAAAAACAGGGGAGTGCTTAGTGCTTAATAAAATAATATTTTTCTGATAGAAAGCTACAGCTCTGATACCTAATCGAGACATTATTAGAAGCAAATATGGAATTTTAAATTATTCACTCTGAATGGTTTTATCGACAGGAAGACTGTGGTTTAGTAGTGAAAAGTATGTTTTGTATACAAACAGTCCATCAATATAGTTGCTAGCATTTCTAAGACAAAAGCATCATGAAATAAGGATGGGAAAGGTACCCCCCTATACACTTCCTGGAAATCCAATCACAATCAAGGGATACAAAAAATCCCTGGCCTAGATAAAATTTAAAAAATGATTTTCTATAAATCAACTTTTTAAGATATTTGTTGGCTATCTTAAGCATTTGGGAAGGAGATACTCTTTATTACAATACAATAATAAATAATTTTAAAATGCAACTGGATTGTGTCTAATGGACAATGTCGTGAAATCTCTATGAAAACAATGTGTTATTTTTATTTATTATTCAACTCCTATGAACATTTAAACTATTTCACTTTGAAATAATGCAGGGATAATTCTAAATTCCTACAAGAGCCATGCAGATTTCATTTGCAAAACAGCTAAACTATTGTTTACTTATGCATTTGATTTACACCTTATCTTTCCTAATAAAAAGTTCAAGAAAATGTGATTCTCTTAACACTCCCATTTTATTTTCATGAGATTTCTTTCAGTTAAGTTAAATCAAAAGATGGAAAATATAACAAGAAGCCACTCAATTTTTTACTATAGCAGTTTTATAGTAATCTTTCTCAAAATTATGTTCTTCATCGTGGAGACTGGAAGGCATAGATTGTTGAAAGTTATTTTTAAACTCTAAATAGAATTGTTTTAAACTGATCTAGACTCCATCTAGCATTTGCATAGTGTAAGAGAAGTTCAAGGATGCAGTGTGCTTTTTAATACCCACTTTGAACTATTCTAGTAGTTCATCTATTCTACATGATGGTGTTTTTAAAAACTCCACAAAAATATTGCTGTAAAACATAGAGCTATATGCTGGTGAAAAACCATTTGTCACGTTAGATAGTAGCATTGCAACATTAATGTTATTTGCTCTCTGGTTCCTTCTAGACTTAATTTAAAGATCTCTTATTGACATTAACTAAGATTACTTTATAATCTGCAATAAATAAAAATAAGTAGCATAAATATGCAACAAGAGTCTAATGTGGTTCTGCCAAATGCTGCTTCAAGCTATCAAATTTAATGTAATAGAAAAAATATTAAAAACATGAGTATTTACTTTTAATTAAAAGTGCTTACTTTTAATTCAATATAAACGATATAAATCAATAATCCTTGTTCTGCCCCATCCACATCTTTGTCTTGTCCACTTAGGATTGCACCCAGCACCCCTTTATGTCTTCCTGGCCCCTTGCCATCATGCAACCACAAGTTCAAAATCCAAGAAGATGAGTTGTAGCCTTGTACTAGATAACTGTCACACTCCAATTATGATTATCACAATTAATAACAACTTTACCTTTATATAATGTTTGATTCTAATTTCACCAGAATAACAAGATGAACTTTGTATAAGTTTCCCATTATTACAACAATATGATGACAATCCATCTCATGACCTTAATCAGCCATCCCTTTACTATTAATGAAGAGAGATGCAGATTTTAGTTCTACCCTATATTGTCTGTTGAATGAGAATGCACAATATCTTGATTTTCACCTTAGCAAAATGCACTAGAACAGTTCCCTTTACCATTAAAAAAAATGATTCCATTGTTGGATTGTTCTTATTCCACGTAGTCTATAATCACTCTCCCTTTCAAACAGAAAGAAGTCCTAAGGAAAAAATAATAATAAACCACACTATGTAAAAAAGGAAAGCTAGTCTTACTTTGAACATGTGTGTTTTTCCCAGCCCTATAACATTACATTTGTCTTGTAGTGTGTTAGGCAGAACAGGTCTGTCAGCAAACAATCAAGCTCAGAGAGCACCAAGTACTCCACAGTTCAACCCTGAACTACATATATTCTCTTCTGTTACACCAGGTCTCCATTCCAAGAAAAGGCCACATATCTATTTTGTCATGCAGTTTTTAGCTATTGGACTCCATAGTAACCTGGATAGTGAAAAGACCTTTCTCTTTGACATTTGAAAATATTCCTTGGTAATGTAAAGTTCAAGAATAACTATGGCATATGAAAGAGAACATTTTTAAAAAATCAAACTATTCCTCAGGAAAACATTAGCAGCAGGTACTTTCACTGAATATCATCATCCAACACAACAATACCTGCTATCATATAATTGTAATAATATGCAAAGGATTTGTTGAACCAAAGAGTACATTTATCACACACTTTTTCTGTTTCCACTATGGCAATAATTAAATGCATATTTTGCTTTATATTATTGTGTGAGGCACCCCAGTGTCATCTTTGATGAGATGATAGGCTATATAAATCCAATCTGAATAAATAAAAAGAAAAATGTTGTTGGTATGGAAATAAATGTCTTAAATTACAAATCATCTGTAATCTAAGCAATTTCTTCCATATCAACAGCATTTTTACTGGAGGTCAACCACAGGCTGTTGAGATTCTTATATATCCAAGTCCATTGTGTTGTCTACATTAGCATAGAAAAAGTTTGGTCCATTAGATTTGAAGATTTTTAAAAAGACCTTTTAAATATTCATATCCAATAAGCATAACTATTTTCTCTTCCTAAATTGCCTTTTCTTACACAACTTTTAAAATAATATGTTCTTCCTTCAAATGCATTTTTCACAAAATATTTCCATGGTGGTACAGTGACTAGAATGCAGTAATGCAAGCTATCTCTGTATTCCACTGCCAGGAGTTCAGTCCTAACCAGGTTAAGGTTGACTCAGCTTTTCATCCTTCTAGATTTGGTAAAATGAGAACCCACAGTGTTGGGGGCAATACAGTCTCTATAAAACCACTTAGAGAGTGTTGTAAAACATTAAAGGTAAAGGTAAAGGTTCCCCCGCACATGCGTGCTAGTCGTTTCCGACTCTAGGGGCCGGTGCTCATCTCCGTTTCATAGCCGAAGAGCCAGCGCTTGTCCGAGGACGTCTCCGTGGTCATGTGGCCGGCAAGACTAGACGCCAAAAGCGCACGGAACGCTGTTACCTTCCCACCGTAGTGGTCCCTATTTTTATACTTGCATTTTTACGTGCTTTCGAACTGCTAGGTTGGCAGAAGCTGGGACAAGTAACAGGCGCTCACTCTGTTACGCGGCACTTGGGATTCGACCCGCCAAACTGCCGACCTTCAGATCGACAAGCTCAGCGTCCTAACCCACTGAGCCACCGCGTCCCTTTGTAAAACATTATAAAGCAGTATATAAGTCTAAGTGCTATTGCTAATATTCCTTATTTTCTATGAAAAACTTGACTGATAGATTAATTATGTACCATCAAGTTTGTGTTGATACCTAGGGACCACATACATAGATTTTACCCTACAATGAAATCTTAATCTGATATTTTAAGATTTTCAATAGTGCACTCATTGCTACTGTAACTTAGTCCATCCACCTTGATGCAGGTCATCCTTTTATTCTCTTTTCTTCCCCCATTCCCAGTATTCAGTCTTGCATAATGTGTCCAAAGTAGGTTAACTGAGCTTGCTCATTTGTTCCTTAAGTGGGAACTCTGGGTTGATTTATTATTGAATAATAATATTCTCATGAGTCTTCTCCAATACCAAAGTTCAAAAGCATCAATTATCTTCCTATCGTTCTCCTTCAAAATCCAACATTTGTTGTTGTTTTTTAAATGTCACAGGGAATACCATGATTTGGACAATTCTGTTCTAGGTATAGTGCAGGAGCGGTTTACCATTGCCTTCTTCCACATAGTACTAATTGATCCCTTTGCCATGGTCACTAAAGTGATTATTTGCCTCCCCATCTTTTTATATCTCTGCTGATCAATATAGGTGCACATATATATCAGCAGCTCAGTAAACCAGTAAACAGCCAGTAAACACTCAGTTCTATTCAGTCACCCTGACTCTACCCCTACAAAAGAGATTACAGGATTTTATAAAGAAAAAAAATATCAGCAGCTGGGAGACCTTCCCAACTTGGCTGACCCTGCTGGGAATAAATACTGTTGGCATTCATTCCCAATATTTGTTCTCCTACCAAACTGGCAACATCTTCAACCTTTGAAGTTAACTGTCTTATTTTTTAATCTTCTCCATCTTATTCTTCTTCCACAAGCCCAGTAGTCACCTTATCGGGAAAATGAACAACATATAAATTAAACTAAAAAACCTCTCTTTCCTAAACCATCTATGACGGACAAAAGCATTCATGTTAGGGAAACATTCAAATTTCAAACAAATTTTAGTCATGAGAAATTGCTTCTAATTTGCCTCTGTCCCTAAAATTATTTTAGATAAAGATAATTATATATTTCAAAGAACAACATAACCAGTTCTATAAAATTACAAAGCTATTCTCTGTAAATCAGAGAATGGATCCGTCTTTCTAATTTTTAGACTCAATATGGAAACTAACACTTAGTCTTTCCCTAATGAAGAGCACACAATTTCCTTAATCTTTCATCCTAGAAATAGTAACCACACCTCATACAGCATATGGCAGCTTCATATGCCTAAATAAGCGGAATGACCTTTAGGCAAGCATTTGTTTCTTTGCCTATGAATTTTTAATATTCTGGGAATAAAAACTGTAGAAAATAATTATTGTTCTTTCCTGATATATAATTCCCAATGTAAATTCATTTTACATCAAAAATACCCTGTATGAAAACCAAATAACATACTTATTCTTATTATATGCTAGTCAATGACGAAAACAAAGATTCTAATTCCAATCTGCTATGAAGATTTGAACATATGACTTTAAATTTTACAGAAATTAAATTCTGCAACATTCTTCTGAAAGCACAGGTCTCGCTTCTCTCCTGATTAAAGGTTTTCAAACTTCCATATTATTTTATCTGTGGATAAAGAGTTTGATCAGGAGATATTTTCTTATTTGCTACCTGATATGTTGACCAAAGAGTTTACCTACAACGTAATATTCAGAAATATCATGTTGAAAATGTTGAAAAATATAAATTCAGTGTATGATCTCAATTTTTCATTTTTAAAAAAATACTTGCAAGGGCTATCTAATCCAATTTTTCTACTACACAATTTTGTAAAGAAAAATAAATCCATGGTATTTTTTTTGTTTGTTTTGCTTTATTGATTTTTTAAAACATAAGTCACATAATAATTGGTTAACAGTGTTTGCTAGGTTTACTGTCAAGTTTCCGACATATGGGTTTTTCAAATGTTATTGCTTGATATTTACATTTATAAAGAGAAATCATTAACAATTGGTTTCTATCATTCATAATCCACATATTCAAACAAATGTTTCTCTTTACAATATTCTCTCTGGTAGGTCCCATCATCTATATTCTTAATTTTCACTTTAATATTTTCTCTTTGACCTGTATCTTTCTTAATCAATACTGTATGTTTTGCTAAATCCAAAAGTTTTTCCATATATTTGTTTTTTTTCCAACCAATTATACAATTTATTCCAGATTTCATAATAATCTGTTTCACTCTTATCCTTGAGTTATAACATCAACCTGTCCATTTCAGCACAGGATAAATCTTATTTATTACCTCTTCCTTCAGGCATGTCAGTGATGAATTTGACAAAATGTTTGCAAAAAAAGAAAAAATAGAAATAGAAAAAAACCACTTACATAAATGGTTGCTGATTTAAAATTTTCAATTGGCTTTTATCAAGTAAACATCACCAGCAAAATATAGCACTGAATTTTGTTTAGCAGTGTTATAGATGTTGACTATTTCTTCCTTTTTATAGCTTTACTTGTGCAGCAAAATGACATATTTGGTGCTCATAGTAAAATTGCCCCAAGTTTTATGACTTTGATGCGTATGTATTTCAGGAAAAACAACTAGAATGACCTTGCAAAAAAAAATAATGACAGCTAGTCTGTTTACCAAATAATAAAACTCAGCTCCTTTTCTGAAAATCAACAAGAAAACACTGCCCGCCAGCAAAAAATAAATCCTTAAGATTGCAAGCATAAGAAAAAAAAACAATGCTTGATCACAAGAAAGATCTTTTTCTTTCAGCATTTTTTTCTCGACAATGACCAAACAGACATCTTCACAAATTGAGCTTCTGCTAAGGCTACATCAGTCTGAATTAGATGTGGGATATCATCATTAACTAACCATGTTAGTCTTAGAGGTTTTCTGACCATGGATGACCAATTATATTTCTGCAACATCAATCTTTTTCTCATCTAAGTATAGATCCATTTGGCTATTTATACAGCAAACCATCATGATACCAAAGTAATCATATATGGACACTGTGTCTTCACCATGCAAATATTTCCATTATCCTTTTGCATCTCAGAATTTGTATAATGATATTATGCATATTTCATGTTCCCATCCCACCCCAGAACCAAAATATGTTAAGTTATAAACTGAACAAATCATTATTTTTCTAATCAGAAGTTCTTCCTTATTTTAGGACATTGTAACATCACTCTAATCACTGAATAGAGTTGGCACTATAACATCACCCAAATCAGAAAACAGGGATTGGGTCTGAGAAGCAAAATGGAAGTGCATAGAAATTCATTAACAACAATACCACTAAAATAATGAAACCTATGTTGTGATATCATAGTGCAAGCCCTATCTTCAATATGAGCAGCCTGGCATCACAAATATGGAGATACATTTCATCACACGTGCAGAAGAAATACAAAATCTTCATTAGAAAAATGTTCTTCACTACTCACAAATTGACCATGCCAGAACAGAACATTTGTAGATGAGAGTTGAGCTGTGGGTCCTTGGTGCTCTCTGAACTTGGTTGTTATTTTGCAGATGTATCATTACCAAACTAGATAATATCATCAGTGCTAGTAGGGAGTGGGATTTGCTCTATTTTACATACTAGTGGCTTGTCCTTCAATGTTGGTGGGAGTGATCTTGGTGGTTCCTTGATTGTTAGCTTGTTTGGCAATTCTTTGATTGGGATATTGTTTGCTCCTTGATTGTTGGTCTAATGCAGGGGTGTCAAGCTGGTGGCCTGTGGGCCAGATGTGTCATGCACAGGCCACGCCCACCCCAGCTATGCAAAGGCAAAAAACATTGAAATACGTCACAATACATCATGTTACTCGACTGAGTTTGACACCCATGGTCTAATGTCAGTCTTGATTGTTGGTCTAATGTTAAACTATGCATCGGTGTTGATTGCTGGTGAGGAGGCATTTTGGTCATTTTATACCTTTTTGACTTTTTGATTGTCTCTTTGGAATGGTATGTCAATGTTGTTTATATCTATGTGCCTTTTCATGGGTGATTTGTCTGAAAGCCAGGTTTCTAGGCATTCTCCAGCATTTTTGGACTTGACTTGGTCTAGAATGCTCACAGCTCCCAGTTTCTTGTCTTCGTATTCCCACATTCTTTAGCCTACTTTTTTACATGGAAAATCAGTGCAATCCTCAATTTAGGATATACAATGTTCATTACAATGTTTTAATGTGATTTGAGGAACCTGAGAATGATCTACTATTATTCCTTAGGCACCATACATTTTGGACCATAAGCCATCCTTTGCAAATAAGTGTAATATCACTCTCGAGCTAGTGAAAGCTTATGTGCTGCCTAACAGTGATGATGAATTAGTAACTTTGACATATGTAGTTTCACTCCCCAAATGAATTTGAGTTTTTTAGATTATTATATTTTTAATAAATTAACTTGGAAGGTAACATGATAAGCAAAACACCAACCTCTAAAGACTTCTTTGTTTGCATAGATCATTTAGACCACAAAAGCCAAACAGGCATTTTTCAGAAATAAAAAATTGTGGGTATAGGAGTGAGCCCACCTGGTTAAAAGTTTAATTCTGACCAGCTCCTAGCAAACTATCTACAACCATTTTTCCTGATTGGTGTAACAAACAAGGGCAGAAGAAAATCAGGTAAGCCTATATCACTTTTTCTCTAGATAGATTAGAGTTCCAACTGTCCAAATTCGAAATATGTTTTGGTCATGGCCATAAAGGTGAATTGAAAATTTTGATATTTGATATCAGATAGGGCTAGCATAAAGTAATATGAACCCACATAAAGGAAAATCCAAAGTGGTCCCAAGTGAAATTAGCAACCAGAAAAATCCTACAAGTGTAAAAAAAAGTAAGTTTTTTCTCAACCTTGGCAACCTGAAGATGAGTGGACTTCATCTCCCAGAATTCCCCAGCCAGTCTTGTTGTCTTCAAGTTGTCAGGGTTGAGATCATTATTTTATATTATATTTATATTCTTTTCTCATGAACTTGAAAGAGCCTTGGTGGAGCAGTGGGCTAATGCCTCCTTAAGTAACACCAGCTGCCTGCAATTAGTGCAGGTTCGAGTCCCACCAGGCTCAAGGTTGACTCAGCCTTCCATCCTTCCGAGGTAGGTAAAATGAGGAGCCAGATTGTTGGGGGCAATAAGCTGACTTTGTAATAATGCCGCTTGGGGGGCCCTGAAAGCCCTAATAAGCAGGCATATACATAGAATGAAGGCTATTGCTAAGCACATTTGATTTGTGATTAGATTGTAAACCGCCCTGAGTCTTCGGAGAAGGGCAGGATATAAATGGGATTTTTAAAAAAAAACTTCCCAAATGTGATATATAATATTAAGGGATAACCCCAAAGCCTTTTCAAAAGGCAACTGGGCTTTGTTTTTTTCTTTCGCTTCTCATCCATTCTTCAGTTCTTTGGAACAACCATGACCTGGATGACTGAGAATCTCCATAGACATAAAGAGATTATAATTTGATATTATCATTAAGCTGCTTCTGTTCCTTTTTCTCTGGCCTTCATTGGCTTCAGCCTTACTTGCCTTCACCCACATTTAATTTGACTGGCTGCTGCACAATGAGTACTTGTATCAATTATATCATAGCACAGGACTAGAAATTATGATATTATAGATCACTGCCATTATACCAGTACTCTGACTGCTGGCAGTGTGAATGAATGAGACTGAAAGCAACATGTTCAAAGAAATAAAGCAGTACTAAAAGCAGTATGAGAGCAAAAAGAGAATAAATGCTTTTATTCCAAGCCATGTGATAATCTGCAGGTTTCACTTTATTAATTTACTTGGCTATGTTGAGCTTGTGAATTTAGAAATCATAGAATATTCAGTGTGTTCATAAATAATATGTAAACATCACTTGTATGTGCAGGCAAAGAATATTTTCTTGGGTTTTAAAAATACCTGCAAGTAATAGAATGAATGGATAAAAATAATTTCTGTTCTGTTTTTATAGCAGTATAAAAATCATTAGTAGCATTTTCATTAAGTAGATAGAGCTTTTTACCTACAGCTAAAGAAGGTAGTCACTTACCTCCCTTTAGCAGAACAATTTTGCTTTATTTCATGCTGGGAAACTTACTGTACACTGTAAGGTACCCTTCTGAACTCAAATTCATCATCCACCTCTCTTGATAGCATCTTTTTGCCTAAGGGCTATAATAAACCAGCTTACCATTTCAAAGCTATGTTATCTTCTCGACTGAATAAAACCAATTCATTGCTCCACACTCATCTATTTGCACCATTTATTATCCACAGTGTGCAGTTGTCGGATAGAAGTGAATATCCCTTTATCCTATTTTGTTTCTATAGAGTACAACATTTGAACATTCCTTCAGCTGTGCCTTATTTGATTCTGTAAAATACTTCTGTGATTGTTTCAAATTGATAAAGTCATAATTAGAAGTGAGTATCAGAATGCAATTGTTAATAAAAAAATACTACTTGACCATATACAGGATTTCATGCTTCTGCAGCTTATTGATGATTGTACACTGCAAACAACAACCCCATCCACTGAACTGTTTCCCTCGTTTGCAAAATGGAGGAGGATCCCCTATCGAGTTACTTTCCATCTTTATTCTGCTGCTATTATATAACAAAGGAGTTAAGGTTGGAATGATCAAATCTACTTCTTTGTGGATTCTTTCCAGTGGCCCTGAAAAGTTCTGTGTCTTTTGATAGATGTAGATAGCTCCTAATGATAGATCTGCTCCCATCCTTTTGGCCTTCCCAATGGCCTTGAAGATATGTCATGCCAACTAGCCTGAGGCCCTAATGGAGATGTGGCACTTTAAAGGTGGGTAATCAAGTAGAGAACAGCCCACCTCCTCCTTGTGTGCACTTTGCTCCCTCCCTCTCCATCCTGCTCAGTTTTAGTTTAATTGAATTTTTAAATTTTAGGTCTCTGTTTTTGTTTTAATGGTTTTATAAAGTATTTCATTTGGTGTCTGTAAGCTGCTTGCAATCGCCTTTGGTGAAATGGGAAGAAAGAAAGACGAAAGAAAGAAAGAAAGAAAGAAAGAAAGAAAGAAAGAAAGAAAGAA
>JAKJMR010000416.1:675823-691173 GCA_024449315.1 Daboia siamensis | reverse complement strand
AAAGAAAGAAAGAAAGAAAGAAAGAAAGAAAGAAAGAAAGAAAGAAAAAGGAAGGAAGGAAGGAAGGAAGGAAGGAAGGAAGGAAGGAAGGAAGGAGGAAAGAGAAAGACATTTTGATTCTAATCATCATTTCTCTCTGTCACTGTCTTTGCTTGACTTTAGTCTTATTTTTTCTCGATGTTTGAGGATATTTGATAAATAAATCTCAAGTTTTGTTTTGTTTTGCTAGATAAACTGAATGGCCTGGGTACTTGGTCTGATCTGCATGGCAATTGACTGGGAATAAGTTAGGTGCAAATTACACTGAAAATTAACTGCAACAATTTTCTTATATGTTGCTGTTTCAAGTTCCATAATTTATTATCAATACTGGAAGAGGATTGTGTTGCTTCATTCTTTACATCAGAGGACAAAGATAATCAGCAAAATCACTATGAGGACCAATGTTCCAAGAGACACCTCTGTTGTGTTTCCCTGAAATCATGATGCCCCATTTTTTAAAAGATTATTGTTATTAAATATTTATTTGAAATAGTGGGGGGAAATCCCCAGCCTCCAGCAATGTATTTATTTACAAGGAGGTTGCAAGACCTTAGACAGGTCTTAGAGGTATTGTCAGAAAATAAATCTATGGTGAATGTCTATAGCTTCATGCTTTCTTTGGCAGTATATTCTCAGAAAAAGAGAGAAGCTGAGTTGATGGGAACAAAATTTCATGAGCTGGGGCCACAGGCAATAAGGCTTAGTTGACAACCAATTTTTTCTCCCTGTCAGGCTTTTAAATATGATCCCAAAATATTGACATATTTCTAGGGATAGAAACAGTTTGTCAGATAATCTGAAGTTACACTGTTTGGGGTCTTTAAAGATGAATGCCTGTCTTTTGTATTAGACCCAATCAAGCCTTAGGTTTCAGGATGAATCAGTGTCTGGAAAATCCCAATTTAATTTGATAGAATACATGAATGGGAAAGCAAGACTCATGTAAACAAGCATCTGTCATCACTGGATGCATGATGGCTAGTAATAAGAAGAAATCCAGATTTTAAATAGCAATCACCTTTCCTATTTCAGTCAGAAACTTTCAGCAAACTTAAATGGCTACTTTTTCTTGGAAGACAATAAAGTTACCGATCCTGCTTATGCTTAGCATTGTTTGTAGGAGACCAACAGCAGCACTATATGTTGACAAACCAACACTGGTGTCCAATAATCCAGGTGACCTGCTCTCACCATTCTTAATCCAGAACTGAGTATCAGATCTGAATGGAGTTTGCAATCCTTCTGAAGTAATACATACTTCTATCACACATCTAGGTGTATAATCCAAAAATAATTTTCTTCATTTTAACAGTAGTGTCATTGCTTATTAGGAATCAAAAATCTTGTAAATCTATTGCCAGAAACCTAGAATTTTGCCTAGAATTTTTATCAACTTCAGTAAGTTAAAGAAATGTGGACTTCAACTCCCAGAATTTCTAAGGCAGGCTTACTTTTCTGGGAGTTGAAGTACACACCTCTTAAAGTTGCCAAAGTTGAGAAACACTGGATTATACTATTATACCCACAAATCCAAACTGTTAAAAAAATCAAGATGGTTTCTCTTCACACAGCTTTGACTTTTCATCAATATTCTTTCTTAGTTTGGGAAATGTTACACAAATGGTTAAAAATGCTGTTAGGCACATATATTAATGTAAAAGTCTTTCCTATGGCAGAGAAGATCTCCATGCACAGGCAAAGAGAAGAGCAAATATTATGTCTGTGCATTACATTATTTGGTATTTACTGGAAAAGATGACTCATGTTGATGGACCTTTCTAGAACAGGTTACAAATGATATTTTAAAGTTCTCTGACAATTCTTTCAGCAAAAGTATTAAGTGGACTATTTCTTCAAAAATACCAAGATCCACTCATGATAATTTATTTTCTCCTTTAGAACAATTTCTAAAGTAAATTCTCTTCCTTCTAACTAAGTAAGTCTTGGGGGGCGGGGATGAAGAAATTTCTCTCTGTCTGAATTACTCCCTTATTTATTTACTGATCTGATGTGATGAACAGACTTTGCCTTCTCTCAGTTGTGTCACAGTGAACAATGTGACCTGCAGAGATCTAAGCTAGTTGAATATGCAGTATTGCCTTGCATTATGTATTGACAAAAAAAGTAAAATGACTGAAGAAAACAGCAGTTTAATAATTAATAACAGACTTATTCTTGGAGTGTCCATCTTTTTTGTAATGAAAACGGCACTGTTTACACACAATAGAGAAATCCCCAAATATATAAACCTTTTTTTAATTACTAATTTAGGGGAGAGATAAAAAAAATGATAAAATCATTGAGAATTGGGCATTGAATCTAAAACTAAACCTTCCTTCGGCTTTTCTCATTTAGTGGTAGTTCTTGTGGATATAGATTTAGTTAGTTAGTTAGCATTTGGCAATGTTATATTAACCAGTAGACTTCAGTGCGATTGCAAAGTAGTTATTTGGCTGGCCAGTTCTTTCTGTTCACTATCCAGAGTGCACTAAACTAGCTCCATACTCATAAGTCTTAACAGCACTCTGCAGTGTCATCTGCGACTTTTCCTATCACCAACATTACCTTGCATTCAGGCATTGCATTCAGGCAAATCCAGCCCGGATTGAATTCATTTTGCTGCTTGAAGCACTGTTTTTCCTACCAAAGTGGTACCTATTTATCTACTTGTATGTAACATGCTTTGGAACTGCTAAGTTGACAGAACCTGAGGTACTAGGACTCAAATCACAGCCATACAGACCTTCTCCAGCAACATTAAGCCACTCAGCCACCACACCATTGTGGATATAGATATTGCAGGCAGGGAAACTGAGGCTGAGAAAAGCAGCCAAATGATTTCCTCATGGTAGAGGTGAATTTGGTACTGATGACACTAAAGCTTGTTCTCTTAACTTCAAATGCACTAAGACTGGAAATCAAAATTCTTACCACGACCATCATTGTTTCTGCCAAATCCAACCTCAGAGTGACTCCAAATTCTTGTCAGCCTGCAATGAAGCTATCACTATGGTCTCCTGGGATTTTCAGGAGAACATCTGCCTCTTTCAAAAGACACATTGACAGATTACCACAGAAGTGATGGGAACTTCTCCACATCTAGTAATTAACCTGAAAGGATCATTTACCCATGGCATTATGCCAAGTCAAGAAAAAGATGTTGTGCCAAATAGCATCAAAGCTTCTTTTAAAAAATTAAAATCAGAAGCATTTTGCTTTGTACCTAGTTCAGCAATAGTTCCTTTACATCTGTGAGGTTTTTAGGAACCAGCATTATTTGCAGAATCTAAAATGTCAGATTAAAACTGAAGGGAAAGAGGAAGAAAGATTCTCTCTTTTTTTAACAACACAACCGCACAGTAAATCTAATGTACAAATGATGTTTTTTATATATTTATCACAGTAATAGATGCATACATGTGGTAATTGGATATGATATCACAGGGCATTGGTCTTTGCAGTTGCATTATGCTTTGAAATTTTGAAAGAGGACTATAAATATGAATTGTAAAGCAACTAGCATATTGAAAAATGCCTACAAATATGAAAATGAAGGTTCTTAGCAGGTATTGTAGCTCATAGCTAGTAGCAATTAGGGACTGAAAAATATTCTGCTATGTGCAAATTTAAGAATTTTGTTCTAAGAGATCAATGATGTGTTCACGATGATACAAAAGCTAATTAGGCCAGAGTCCAGCTAGTGCTCAAGTTTCTCCAGACACAAAATGGGAGATGACCTTATACATTTGAAATGGTAACTAATTTATCTTTTTCCTACTTTTTCCTGTTTTGAATACTAGAAGCTTCTTTCTCTACACTAACGATACAATTATGTCTATATTATACAGTATGGCTCACATTATACAATAGGAACGTTACAGGAAGTATTTGAAAAGAAGTTTCCACTCTTTAAAGAGCTGTGTTCTGCAGCAATCACAAAAAAAGAACATTTATCAAATAAAAAATGGATAATTAAACTGAATGAATGCTTAAAGATGTCCTCTTCACATGACACAATCTAAATTTGTGTTGTATGCCTATTCTTGTTGTTTAATAAATATCAACCATTCATGTTCCACTGAACTTGATTAATGCTGAAAAAAGATACTCCTTCAAGTTACCTTCAAGTTACCTTCAACTCCTGACAACTATGTAAAATGACCGTGTACTTTTTTACAACATCCTTGTATTATCTGGCAAAAGATTCCCAATCCAAGATGATCTTCTTGTCTGAATATATAACACACACTATAGTTTTACTTTGGCATTGAAATTCCAAGCAACAATTTTCTGCATGACTTATATATAGTGACTTATATGAGTCCCAAGCAATCAACAATATCTATTATTACCTTATATTTTATCATAGCTATGACTTTAAAAAGGGGTACGTTGATATATTTGGGCATCGGATTCAAACATTTTGTCAAGAATTGCCTTTGGGAAAGGCAGGCTATTTAATAAGACCAAAAAACCTAAAATAAACTGAAAAATGGCTTAGTAAAAAATAATGTTGCTAGTTTAAATATCTTTTTAAAAGGTTTCCAAGATTGTCAGAATGTCATGACTGATTCACTGTCCTGTTGATTTTAATGACTATTATAATCCATTACATTAATGACTTTCAGTTAATGAAAAAATAAAATTTGATGAGATATAATATTATTCACCTTGGAAGAAAGCCAAAGTTTATCTCCTAGCCAAGCAGTCCTCCTTTGTTACTCAGGATCCCCTCTAGATCACCTTCCTTTATGTAATGGAATATGGGAATCACCTTGGAAATCAGGGGAAGGGAAGAGGGTTGCTGCCTAGGGAATGGTCAGATAAAAGTGGGAGGAGCCAGCAACTGAGTAATGGACAGAGAAATAAACTTAGAAAGGATCTGATGTAACTAATCAGGTGGTACAAAGAGATGGCGGACATTTGTACTTTCAGAGGTACAAGATTCTGTTACAATAAAATAGATTTACCTCTTCTTCTCACTTTTCCTGTTTGGTCTATTTGGGAGGCTGACAAAAACCTGGAGTTTAAAAGTATGCTTTTGGATCCAAATCTTTGAGCTTTTTTACATGTCCATCAAGCATGATACCCCTTTGAATTTCTTTTATACATTCTAGATAATTTCAATGGCATCATGTACCTTCTTTTATTCCTTCTGTCAGCTTTACAGATGAGGATGGCTGCAGCCATTTTCCTTCTCATTTTAGGTTGCCGCATAGAACGGAGGGAGGGGGGTTGCGCAGGTGCTTCACTAGTCAAAATAATCTTTTGTCCCCTAGGAACCAAGGTCATTGGCTGCTCCTGAGACTGCAGGCTGGGCATTTCAATAAAAGTCCACCAAATAATCATATTGGGGAATGTAGCTACTTACATAGCTTTTGTGGGTGGGACATTTAACTTTCTATTGGGGAATTGTTGCTTCTGTATCCAGATTTGATTTAACTTTCGATGTGCCAATATTTTGTAACTAATAAATATGTTTTTTGAGGAATTTACAATCCTCAGAGTTCTGCTTTATTCCTCTGTGTCTGTCAGAACTATGACACCTTCTTTCTGTGCCTACCTCCTTCCTTCCACAGTGTTTTCCTGCAAATGCAGGATCTACTTTATTTCACATCATTTTTTGCTAGCAACAGGAATTGTCACCTCTGGCATGATAGACTGAGAGATATTCACTAACTCAAAGTTACACAGCTGTTTTCATAGCTAATGTAAGAGTAGAACTCACAATCTCCTGGTTTCTATTCAGGTGCCTTAACACTAGACCAGGAAAGGAAAGAAAGTTCAGGGATGCCAAATATAGTTCTTGATGAGAAACTTTGCAGAATGTTTTCATTTTCCAAAAAAACCCCAAAATTCCTCTCTTTTGTAGTTCAGTATGTTTCTACCTTGTCCCCAAATTATTTTTGTCTTCATGAATTATGTGGGCTGTATTGGCTTCATAAACATCAATAAGGTAAAACTGCAGTAAGACTTTTGGGACCCTTTATCATGATGTACTATATAAGCAATGATATTTTAGCCAGTAATGCAAAGATTCTCTTAAAAAAGAGATTTTCCCAAAATAATATAAATAAAACAGGTTATTAATCCAAGATCTTTTAACCTGGATCATTTTACTTTTAGTTCTCTGTATTGCAACTACAATTCCTCTTTCTCTGCTGCTTTCATTTCTATTATCTAACAAACTTTTTAACTGATTAATATATTATCTTTACTATGCATTATTAACTTTCAGTATTTATTGAATAGTTGTATAACATTTATTATTAAAAGCAACTACTTTAAAATGTTTATGATGTTTATAAGCAGTCATGGGAAAACTTTGCTTTGAAATACAACAAATAAATTCTTCAGTACATAAGATTAAGGAAAACTGTTTCCCCTGAACATTCATCTTCTACACAGTTATTAAAAATACTATTGTTCTGTGCAGCTAGAAATTATGGACATTGAAAGAGTAAACTCCAGTGTTCTTTGTAATTTTATTTCATATACTCAAAAATTTAAATCTTCAGTGAACAATTTGTCCCCACTGAAAATCTTTTCTTTTTTCATCACTAAAGCATCTTTTCCTTAATACATAACACTAGGTCACAATGGAATTTGTTTCATCTGGCTTAACCTGTCATGTTAAACCAGCTCTTAAGCTTTATAAATCATGCATTATGGTTTAGTGTGATGTATAAATCCAGCTATTTTGGTTTCAGTAACAAAATAGTACATGGAACAAACCAAGGTTTGCATGATGCATGAATCCACCCCAGTATTCAGTATGCAAAGGAACTGGCTTTGTAGATGAGGAAAGTGCTGCTTCAGATGTAATTGTCTCTATCAATGATAACAAGGCTTTCCAATTCTATTTTATGTGCTCTATTAATACTGAAAGAGAAAGGTACAGAGAAATAAAATAGCAATACTTAGCATCTGAATGAAGTGCTTCACAAAATTTGTTAGCTTGAGCAAAGAAGTTCTCTTTCATGCATTTAAGCATGCTTCAAAAAGCTTGCCTGGCTACTTTGCAAATTATCCCAAGTTAGGTGCATGTCAAGAGATTGGACAACCATTTGTCTGAAATAATATAGGATTTCCTGCCTAAACAGGGAGTTGTACTAGAAGACCTCTCTTCCAACTCTGTTACTATTCTATTCTATTCTATCTATTCTATTCTACATGCATAGATAATACTTTTTGCTGTACTCACCAGATAAGCATGCATATTTGTGCACAGAAAGCTGGGAGAAGTCACCAAAAGATATAATGTAATAGCTTCAACGCTTCAAGAACATATGTTTTCCATGCATTAATGCTCTTCATAAGGACTTAATTTGTAATGCTTTATCCAGGTCAAAAATCTATCAAGCAATTCGACATACAGTACTTTCCCTCAGTTTAAATATAAAGTTGATTAGTGCTATTAGTATATTTCAGCTTTGAAGCTAAAAGGTGGCAATCCAAATTGCTAAAATGTTTCTATATTATATCTATATTACCTACAAATTAATTCTAGACCATCTTCATAATCATAACAAATTTCATTGAGTCACTGCTATATCTCTGGTTGACTTTAGCCAATCACTTTTTGTTATCCATGTTTATTTGTTTGTTTTCCTTTAAGATTGTTATTTGTCTTTTTTGCAGAAAGAAATACCAAAAAATAGAAGAAAAATCCAGGGGAAAAAATTAAAAAGTAAAAAAAACAATTGAGCTCCCTATTTGAAAAAGCAGACAAGTAGGGAAATATTTATATATGTCTCATGTTAATCAAACATTTTTAAGTCTACATTTAGAATTTCTAACATTACAGAATATTACATCTATGTCATAAAATACCAAAAAAGTTATATTTTGACTAGTACCTAATATTTCCAAAAGTGGACAAGTTACAAATCTATTAAATCCAGTCCGTAGGAATATGATTACTTTTACAATTTCTCAAATAAATATCTCAGCAACACAAGGTCTGATACAACAAGAAATCCTGAATTATAGTTTAAAAGGTAAAAGTTCCCCCGCACATGCGTGCTAGTTGTTTCCAACTCTAGGGGCCGGTGCTCATCTCCGTTTCAAAGCCGAAGAGCCAGCGCTTGTCCGAGGACGTCTCCGTGGTCATGTGGCCGGCATGACTAGACGCCAAAGGCGCATGGAACGCTGTTAACTTCCCACCGTAGTGGTCCCTATTTTTCTACTTTCATTTTTATGTGCTTTCAAACTGCTAGGTTGGCAGAAGCTGGCAGAAATTATAGTTTATTATATCATTAATTTATTTAACATTTTTTTCCATAAATGTAGTTATGTACATTAAAATATTATTTCAAAAACTATCACAGAACTAAATCATCTAACTGAATGATCCCACAAAACCTTTACATGACAGACAGTAGAAATCTGTCATCCATCCCTTGTCATCCATTTTTAGGGATTCCATAAACTCCAAATAGATCTTTTGACAAATCAGTTTTTATTTCAAATATACTGAAGCAGATTTAATGTATTTTAAGACTTGCAATCATTGATGTTTCATTAGTGGGTGTTCTATTTGTTTAATACATAAACTATAAATGTAAGAATGACTTTTCTGACCTTTCTATCTGACAAGAAAGTTGTTCTAGTTAAATAGGTCTTACAGGGTGGTAAATACATACTAAATATGTAATTCTGATATAATGGCTGTTATACCCAGATAATTCTGCATAGGATTATAGCCATGTTATTTCTAATGAATAGTGCATTGTGTGCTATGTACAGAAGCTACTTGGAAAAACTTGAATAGATGCTCATTTTCCCAACAAGCTGATACATTTCAAAAAAATTTCAATACACCACCTTGTCAGGGTGAACAATTAATATCCTTTCTGTTGAGATTCCATACCTTTCAACTATCTTGTTTTTAGAATACCTGTTATTTTAGCCTTTTATTCTCCGCTGTTGAAAGTCTGCTGAAATGAAAGCCTGCACAATTATTTTTACCTCTGA
The DNA here is from genome assembly GCA_024449315.1 of Daboia siamensis. Lineage (NCBI taxonomy): Eukaryota > Metazoa > Chordata > Lepidosauria > Squamata > Viperidae > Daboia > Daboia siamensis. The sequence goes on along the minus strand of JAKJMR010000416.1, from coordinate 682,155 downwards.
AAAGCCCAGCTAAGATTTGAAAAATGTTGAGGGAGCAGTTACGATAGTCTTAGACTCTGGCAATTATCCATAGCAAAACTAATCTCTGTTAGTCACATGCACTCTTTAAAAAAGGTATTGTAAACATCTTATCTCCTTTATGGTGAAACAGTAAAGCAAAATGAAGGAAAAATAGATTCTAAATTTAAAGCTCGATTCTATTGCTATAGCAACTCAAGTATCAGCAGATATTATGCAGCATACCCTTTCTTTCTGCAATCCAAAAAAAAACATCTTTCGGGAAACATTTAATTGTAGGATGTGATTAGGCTGAAATTAAGATTTAAGATGTGTGCTTTACATTGCATTTTCTGCTGGCTGCACTAGAATTGTTTAGATGCTTTGACTTTTTTATTGCCAATTGCAACAGAAACTTTTTTATCCACGCTGCATCATAAAGAACATAAAACAGAGTGCCTTATTGCTTCACAACAGTGGCCAGTGATGATAAATTAGCATAGTGACAAAGATAATATGATTGGACAGCTATTTTTTTTTTTTTTGCAGAAGGAAAACCAATTGAAACCCTGAGGCTATTTTCACATTTATAGCATTGCTACATATGAATACAGTAATGTGCTGACTTTTCCTATGAGAACAAAATATAGATTGCTGTCAATAGCATTTCAGTTTGATAAAAGAATCTATGGCTTATGTTAAAGACAAAAACAAAGATAGTTATGCTGATCAAAGAAAACAGAAAAGATATTCAGGCAACACTTTTATTAGATCTAATCCAAATGTGACCAAAGAGGATGCAAACTTTTCTGATTTTTCACAAAATCAGAAAAAGCATACAGAAAGCAGAGTAAGTGGGCAATGCTATAAAATCTAAAATCATATCAGTTATCTCAATGATAAGTTCAAAGGTATTCTGAAGGTGGAAATGATAGAATGCAATAGTTGATAAAATCACAAAAACTGATTGGCCATGATTTGTTTCCTCCCATAGGTGAACTACATCAGAGTTCCCCAATCTTTCTGATTTTGCAGACCACTGTGAGAGGAGAGGGGATGACTCCATGTGAGCAACGAGCACATGCACCCATTGATCATACAAATGGAACCCGCGTGCCTTCACTTGCTGCTACTCACACAAGTGGAAATGCATGGGCATGTTTCCCTGCCACTTCCATGTCCCAGTTCCAAAGGACTCAAGGCCTGGTAGAGCCGCAGTCTGGGGGTTAGGGACCCCGGAACTACATAAGCCCTCAGCATGACAGAGAAAATATTTTTTAAAAAAAAAAAAAAGTTTCAATATCAGCAGACCTGTTGACATTCCATACTTGGACTTTCAAAAGCTTTTGAGAACATTCCTCATCAAAGAACCTGAGTAAGCTAAATAGGCAGGTCATCCTGTGTGTGTTGCAATAAAGGTTTTGCTAGGCATTTGTGCCTGGTTGAACAACAGAAAACAAAAGATAAGAATATATTGGCAATTTTTAAAGTGGTAGGAGCTAAAAGGTGGCACCCTGCAATGACTTGTTTCAGGTCCACAAAGTTAAAAGCATTCAACTTTCTCATAAATGAATTTATAGACTGCCATCTTCAGTTACATAGGAAAAATGCAGATAACACAAATTAATTTAAGGTGAAGAAGACTCAAATGACTTTGAAGTATTCCAAGTAGTATTCAGTAACTAAATAAATGCAATTCAATGTCAATAATGCACATTATCACTAGGAATTCATATTTTACTTTTACAATTAAGGGTACTGAACTGTCATTGGTCAACTATTGGGTTTGATGTAGACAATTAAATGAAATTATCTGCACATATATTTCACGTGGGCTCATTAGAGAAGGGAAAGAAACAAATCAGAATACTTTGCATCCTTTTGGTCAACTCAGGTTAAAAAGCAACTCTTGGGACTTTTTAGCATAGAGGAAAAAAATGCTGAAAGGAGACATAATTATTATAAATTATTTCTGGTAAATAAATCATTATCATGGTGAAGGTATTTCCATTTCTCCCAACATCAGAATGAAAGGCTATCACATGGGTGTCAAACCTGATCGAGTCATGTGACATATCATCATATAGTGACATTTTTTGCCTTTCTGGAGCCGGAGTGGGCATGGCCTGAATGTTGATGAAATTGTCTAGTACAATGCTTAAACAGATAGGAGGAAATATTTCTTCTCACATCTTTCTATTTATACAAATAGATTTCTTAACTTTTTTTTCATTGTCACCCCACATGTTATGGAAGCCCATTTGAAAATGCTTCTGATGAAGAGACATATATGAGATTGAAATTTAAAATAAGAGAAAGAGGAACAATCACATCAAAATTGACAAGAAAGAAAACATGCATCATGAATTTCCACACTTCTTGTAAATCGTATTAGGGAGCAATCAAACCAATCAATTTGTTATTATTTATTTCCTCAACTGGTCATAAATCAGATGCATGGCAGGTACAGTTAATTTCTGTTGCTTATTATAATAGTCATTTTTAAGAAATGACATCACAAGGCAGAAGACACTCATCAAAATGCTTCAAGCACTCATAATTACAAAGACCTCTCATTTGCAACATAAGGAAAGATGGATGATAGAAGAGCAGCAGAAGATTAACAGAAGATTAATGAGAGAACATATTGAAACAGAAACCTGCCAAAAGCATTTGTGAAAACTGAATGTTCACACAACATATTTCACTGCCAGAAATATCAGAAGGTTTTCCTAATTTGACCTTCTGAAATTTCAGAAATTCAAATGGGGCATAGAATTGCCTCTCATCCATTATCCTTCCTTGACTTTGAGCATCAGCTGGGAAGCAAGATGGATGGTGGGAAAGGAAATCTGTGACTCAGCTGGAAGAGGCAGTTTTTACTCCTTAAAAAATGTGTTGAAGCTATGTATGGCAACTGGGATCTTCTTTGGTGTCATGAAATGCCCTATAATAATGATAAAAGAGAACTGTGCTATTTTTCTAAATTATTCCTATTTCAATCTAATAAATCTTACTGGCTCAGTTATTTAAAAAATAGGGTTGGGGGATTTTTTTTAGATTGTTTTTTGTTTGTTTGTTTGCTTTGTTCAGACCAGATACATAGTAACAGCAATAGCCCTTTGACTTATGTACCATTTTATAGTGCTTTACTGGCCTATCTAAGCAGTTTAGAGAGTCAGCATATTGTTCCCAACAATCTTTGTGCCATTTTATTGACCTTAGAAGGATGGAAGGCTGAGTCAACTTTGAGCCAGTCAGGCACAGTTAGCTTGTAAGACTGCATTCTAACCACTGTGTCACCAAGGTTCTTAACATGGCTGAATAAAACAAATATTAAAATAATAAATAATGTGTGCTAATGTTCCATATGGAATATTTTCTCATTCCCTTCAAGCTATTTCAATTTAAAGTCTTGTGACTTTGGTCTCTTGCCACTGTATAACATTTCAGATGTATATTAGCTAAATTTCACGTAAATGCAGGATCAAAAAATCATTTAAAATTTCTATTTTAAACAGTCTGAAGGCAGATACCTATGTTTCTGCATCTTTACCCCCAAAAGAAATAGTATAATAGGTACATATGGACATTCTTGTGTATTCATGTACGTGTGTATTAAAAAGTTATCCTCATTGCTTTGTTGATCAACTGTGCACATAGGTAAATTCAGTAGAAATTGTGAAAAGATTCCAAATATATTACTTGGCTTCCCAGTAGAACAAACTGTCTATTTATTTCTGCTAATATTGTGAAGGTTTCCACCTTTGAAGGGCTAAATCAATGTATTTATGTGGATTCATCTTTCTATTAGAATAGACACAGAAAAAACCCCAGTGGTTTTTTCTGACCCAAGATTCAACCCAACTTTTTCTACTAATGCTAAAACAGAACATCTTTTTTCTATACATTAGTACTGGATCAGCAAGCTCAATGAAGAGATGGATATAAGGGACTGGGTGAAGAAAAGTGAATGAAGAAGTATAAATCTGCTAATATTACTAGGATTTGTTAAATTTATATGCAACTCACCTCGCAGTTCAGCATCACTCTGAGCAGCTTATGACTTCATAAAACATATGAATATAAAACAATTATAAATATAAAAAAAGATTAAAATTGCAAAAGATTACAACAAACTTTAAAAAAACAGAAAGTTGGAGTGGAGAGATAGTGGTGATTTCTATGTTGCTGCACTAGCCACCTCCACCCAACAGGTTGTCTTTCAGAGCCCTATGTCAACCAGAATAGCCAAGTTTTAAGGCATTTCCTGAAGGCCAGAAGAGAGACAGCGGATCTCACCTCTTGTGGCAAGTTGTTCCAAAGTATGGGGACCCTGGCAGAAAGGACTCCTCTCTTGGACTCACCAGCTACAATTCTTCAGCTGATGGGGTCCAGAGTAGGTCTTTTCTGATGGGCCAATCCCATTAGGGAACGGACAACTCCTCAGATATCCTGGATCTATGCCACAGAGTATCTTAAGGGTAATGAGCAACATCTTGAATTAGACACAGACCCAGATCTGCAGCCACTGAAGTTCAAGGCCAAGGTAGAACGAAGACTGAACAACTTTTTCTGATGGATTGAAAATCCTGATTTATTAGGAATTGAGGCTTCTGGGAAGAAATAAGAGAGCAGAGATTGTCTCTTTATCCAGACAACAGTTCCTATCATTTCAACAGTTCAATTCAAACTGATGTGGAAACTCTTATACACAATCAGCAGGCAAATTTTAGCCTTTTGGAAATATGAGCCTTGAACTCATTATTTATTCTTTGTTATGGATTTTAAGGATTCTCATTTTATTCAGCCACAGGGATCTCTTCCATTAATTATAAGACAAATTATACATTGGAGTAGGATATAAATGTAGTAATCTGAACTCTTCAGAAAACCCTTTTTTATTATTGCTGAAATGTTGAGTATCTCAACATAATATAATCACAAAATACTCCCCAAAAATGTAAACAAAGCTAATTTCTTTCTAACCAATTCAGTGTGTGCTTGGCATGATTAACTTCACTGAAAATACATATTCATCTTGGCAATAGCACTGAAAACTAATTATAGCTGGCATAGTCAGCCAAAATAACACTGCACTAATAGTTCTAGCAACCTCATTTCCATGGCTATGTAACTTATTTCAAGATCTGTAATTTTGATGATTATCTTGCTGTCTGTTCCCCATAATTCAATGTACCAAAGTCACATAGATACTTACTTTTAGACTAGCTTCAGGCTTGCATTTCCTCCCTTCAGTTCTTGTTAACCAAGGAAAATAATTTTTAAAATAGTAGTTGCAACACATAAGTTTACAAATGCATTCTGAAAAGTGAATATAATAATATTAATAAAGCTCCATAACCAGGGCTATAATTTTTGGAAATCATTTCTAATATCATTTTCGTTCCTTGTTTTTTTTTGGGGGGGGGGGAAGAGTAGTTGTAGGGAAAGGGATGGATATTTGTAGCATGTTTTCTGATTAAGAAATCTAGAGATGTTGAAAAAACTCTTTTATATTGTTTTGGTTAGTCCTAATCAAGATATTACCCACCACTGAATTTATATTTTTATTCTTTCCCTGGCCCTGCTCCTTTCCAATCTTAGTTATATGTTCCTGTTTCCATTCATATTTTTGTGGCTGTTGGCTCTCCTACATTTCCTTTCAGCCATTTCTACCATACCTATTATATTTATATTGTAGATTCTGAGTAGCTCAGCCAGTGATAGCTAATGTCACTTTTGTCTGGCCTGCTAATTCATTCACTCAAATATTTATACGCCATCTGTTTTCATTTTGTAGCTATAGACAATTTACAAAATCTATTAAGTTCAATGCATGATTTTCATGGAGTTCAGAGTTCATTACCACCATTGCAAAAGAAGAATCCTTTAGCAAAAGAAGTATCAATATTTTCAGACTGTAAAATTTTCTTTTCTTGTGAAGAAATCACATGGTTGGACCTTCTTTCTTATAAACGTTCCTGAAAATTTAAAAATAAAATATCTAAAAAGACACAAAATTATTTGAATAAAAAGTTCTAGTTTCTTCCTAATGAAGAGTGCAAAATATTCTTATAGAGAGTTTTCAACCACAGAAATTGACAGCTGTAACATAAATGATATATTCTGGAAACAAATTTGCCATCTTGGCATTTGAAACTGTCTATCTGACAACGGGCAATGTATTCAAATGAGAAAGTTCCAAGATTCAAAATAATTATTTGCATTCTTACCATTGTTTAAAATTTCCAGATTATTGTACACCGATGATGATGATGATGATGAAGATAGATAGATAGATAGATAGATAGATAGATAGATAGATAGATAGA
>JAKJMR010000416.1:634037-659361 GCA_024449315.1 Daboia siamensis | reverse complement strand
TAATAATAATAATAATAATAATAATAATAATAATAATAATAATAATAGTAGTAGTAGTAGTAGTAGTAGTAGTAGTAGTAGTTGTTGTTGTTGTTGTTATTATTATTATTATTATTATTATTATTATTATTATTATTATTATCCTTTACTGAACTTTCACTTTAAAAGCCACCATAGAACTTGCAACACACAAAAATGAACTCTTACAATCTTGTGTATGATTTTATATGCAGTTTAAAAAAGTACTGTTTTTGTTCTTTTGGCTTTTGATGTTGCTTTTTTTTGTTTAATTGATTTATATGGATGCCTAATTTGCAAATTAGGTCTCTGGGCATCTAATTTAGAATTAGAACCAAAAGCATAAAGCAACAAGAGGAAAAAAACATAAAGAAAAACATGATACACTTGAGAAAAGTCTACAATTGTGGACTCTCAAACTGTTACACAGATTCTCATGCTCTTTCTGACAATTCTTCTGATTCCTCCCTCTTCAACCTAACTGATGATATTCCTTATTACTATGGTTGTTCACACAGTCAGTATTTTGTCTGATTCCTCTGATGAAAATTGTCCAGTATGGTTGAACCTCTGGCATAGCTGTCATCTTCCTCAGAGCACACAAGGCCCACAACCTTGTCATTTGAGTATTTTTGTTCCCTCCTTCATACGGTAGAAATTCAATACATCCCAATTTCAAAACAAAAGAAAACAGAATTAGTGAAGAAAAAAATCCTCAATTCCAACATCTCTTTTACATCTTTCGGCAACAGATTGTGTATATTTCAAAACTTACCCTTGCTTATTAGTATCTTATTTATGCTCTGTGAAAGATTAGTTAATTACAATGAGACATTGGTATGAGTAAGAGAAAGAAGAGAAAGACTCATTCTTCAGTATTTATGCAAATATGATGAATTTAAAAGTTGTGTGATGATTTAGAAAGGCTTTTTGATTTAATTCCCTCAAGTCTGCAATGTCTTTTTTTCTTGCTGCATATAAGGAAGAGGAAAAAAATGCATTCATAACTCTGGTCTTCTGACAACTTCTTCCAGAAAAAGCCTGCACTGATATACAAACTACACTCAGTCCTTATAAACTTTTAGAATTGCACTAGGTAAACATTTGATATTTCTCTGCATTTATTTACATTATGGAATTTCATATAAAATGACAACTAAGAAAACAGGAATGTGAATACAGTAACTAGAAAGCCATCCTGGACAATTTGTCAAAACTGATAAATGTAATGTCTATATCTCAGCTAAGTGCCTCATAGTTTTGTGCCCCTGAATCAATTAAGAAATAATTTGACTTTTTACAACCTCACTTATCACCATTTTTCATTCTTGCAAAGATAACGAATGATAGTTTTTTGGAGCTGACACTTTATGATTACTTATAAGCAGCCACAATTTCAGGAGAGATTAATTTACCCAGTGTTTAAACCATGAAAGAATTCAGGAGCCTGAAACAAAACAACAAGAAACCTAATCAAGATGTATTGTAATACTGCACAAAATCCATTCAGCAAATTTATTTGCTAGTGACTGGACTGCAGACTAAACTAAATGAACATGTAGAAAATAGATTTTTGTTAGACTTGCAACAACAACAACAACAACAACAACAACAACAACAACAACAATAATAATAATAATAACAACTCCAGAAAAGCTACAAAAAACTGTGCTACTTGAAACATCTTACATTTTAAGGAGATAACTGGTTGGTACCTAGGATGCTGGCAGCAACCCGTGTCAACCATTAGTGCCAGTCAATTTGAGTGTTCAGTTGACTGAGTTTCATGTTTTATGAATAAAAGTTTTATAATAATAATAATAATAATAATAATAATAATAATAATAATAATAATAATAATAAGATAGCAATAATGGTTTACTGAAGGGTGTCCCAGGCAATCTAATGATCTCCAGCTATTTTAGACTATAATTCCCATAATTTTTTATTATTGATCAATCTATCTAGGGGTTACAACAGCTTTGATCCCAAAGATTTAGACTGCATCAGGCTACTTACTCTGATTATACGAATACTAAAGTAATTTGTCTATGCTTCATGAATGAAAATCTTTTGCTTCCAGAATTCTGGAGTGGCATGTTCACAATTTATACTGAATACCTGAATTAGCTTTGTTACTCAGAAATACATTTGTAATTTCCAGGGTTTGCTTTTTTCTTGATTAAGTTGGTTGATTAAGTCGATTAAGTTAATTAAGTTAATTAATCTGGAACTAAGGATAAGTTTTCTGACAGTGAGAACAATTAACCAATGGAACAGTTTGCCTTCCACAGCTGTGGATGCACAATCAAAAAAGGATTGGATAACCATTTGTTGGGGATTATATAAGGTCTCCTGCCATGGGCAGAGATTTGGACTAGAATTCATCCAGCCCTATGATTCTGTGACGTGCATTCTTCCTGATTAATTCAATTAGGATATAAATCATAAAGTACACTGGAGTTGCCATATTCCTAAATCTGTGCCTAGTCTTACATCCTAAGGCAAAATGGACTTTTTTGATTCTAGGAGTGTGAGCCATAACATATACAGTAAAACAGCACTGCAGTTAGACTCCATTACATTAATATGAACTCCAAAATATTAACATGAACACATTTTAATTCTTAATTGCTCACAGGTTGTTTGAGGTTCACTTTAAGGAAAAGATGAAGAATGAAATTAATATTAATATTAATAGGAGATTAATAGGAAACACCACTATTATATTCAGAATTCCTTTTATCACCCCTTTTTGCATTTTGCATCTAGGAATAAGCCTCAGAAAAAAACATGCTAGCTCTGCACCCTGATTCATCCTCATGATAACTTATATCTTGGGACTCAATAGCATAAAGACTTCAACCTGAGTCCTAGTTTCTAGATTTCTAGATAGGTTGAGATATGTTCACTAGATTTCCCACCACTCCAAATTTTCTAGTGCACTTCCGTGCTCACAAAGTATATTAATTGCACACCAAAAGCAATATTCAAAATAAAACAATTTAGAAATATATACATTTATTTTTTGCATTTGAATTCCTATTTTCATCTAATGAGCCCAAGAAAACCTATGTGTTTTAGATATTCCAATATTGTTATCAGGATCATTTTAAATAAAATGTGATTACCCGGTAGAAATTTTATCCTGTTGCAACAGTCTTCTGACACTTTATATCTAATAAGAGTCCATTTTATAATGCTGTATTCCAGATACAAATCCCAGCAGTTTACAGTGAAACAATGACATATAAAGCCAATAAAGCAACTAAAATTAAATTAAATAACCACCCACTGGTACCCCATCACAATGGTGACAGTTACAATTATGTGTTGAAGACTCTGTGGGATAAACTGCATTATTTCTTTCATTCTGATAGAGAAAACATTCCCTCAAAAACAGCCAAAATTTTAATGTCTCAAATACAGCAGACATCCACATTTATTGAACTTGAAATTCATTTATGTATATTTGCAGACACTGTTAATGTAATTTCATATCCTCAGGTAAAAATATATGACCTTAAAATAATGCATAGTTATTAAATTAAGTGGCTGCTCTTTGCACTTTTAAAGGTCTGGAGAAACTTTCTTTTCAAAATTAATGGTTTCTTTTTACATCACTTGCTACCATGACCAAGTAGGCATCCAGTTTCTGTGAATCATTACCTAGTTGAGGTATTGTTTTTTTATCACAGAAATGTCTTGAAAGAAATATTCCAAGGAAAGGATTTAAAACCATAAATGTCAAAAGACAAACTGAAAAAGGGGAAAATTAAAAATTAAAGCATAAATAAGACAATTAACTGTAGCAATGACCCATCAGAGAATCACATACAGCCATGATATTTTTTTAAAAAAACCTGATCAGGATTTGCAGCAAAGCAAGAATGCTATCAAAACTCACTCCAGAAATTTGTAGTGGGCAGTTGTGGTACCATAAAGTTTGAGAACATGTTAATATATAGATTAAAATGGAATTATTAAAAGGATGTGGTATTTTTTATTCCTTGCCCACTCCTAACCCCCATAAAATTATTGGATATTTTTTTCGTTAAGTGAGGTTTGCACCCAGTCATTTGTCATTTTAGAGTGTCATGGTGCCACCAAATATGATCATTCCTGGATGACTGAAAAGGGTGGGGAGCTATTACAAACATATTATGCAAAATAGATCTTTCATGCAAAAGCAAGTGTTCCTATAAGCATTATTCCAGGTAATTGCTCTTCCTTAACACTATCACAGAGTCCAGCTTAAAGACCTACTCTGTCTCATTTCCAATTGTTTAAGCTATAGGAGTCACAAATTTGGATCTTCTAGATTCATCTTATGTGTCCTGTATGTCACACTGGTGTTATCACAACTAAGATCCATTAAGTCTCCACTATGACTGACAAGGGGTACAACATCAGCAGATCTTTTTGTTCTACCCTCCTTCACATTGGGAGGTGTGCCTTGAAGACAAGTTTGTCAAGGTTGGCTAAGAGACACTGCCACCTGTGGCATTTTCTACTAATACTCTCCTTTCCCACTATTCTTTCATGCTCAAATATAATTTATGTAGAATTCAAGAAGGACTTGACCTTACATTCACTCACCTTGCCATTTCCCCTCAACTTCAGCTGTGAAAGGTAAAGGAGAGCTGCCAATGAAGAGTTTAGAAGCGATGGGCACACGGTAACACCTCCTTTCCTCAAACCATTCCTCCCTCACAGCAGCTTCCCTCCATCTGCTCCAGCTAGAGAAGCATCTAGATACATCTCAGAAACATGTGCATAATCAAATGGAGAGTACAACTTTCATATCTACTGCTTCAGATTACAGAACAAGCAAGCTGAGGCTCTTTCATGCAGACTGGAATATTTTGTTCCATATGACCTGCTTCTGATTTTTATCCCGTGGCCAGAAGAATTTGTGCATCACAGCAGCAGAATTTTATGCTTGGGTCTGCTAAGTGACTTGGAGCATATCCCTTTATTTAATTTTCCCCTTTCTCTTGGCAATGGAGAGAATTGCACCACCATGGCTATTTATACATTCTCGATTCATTTAATAAAGAGGTTTTACAAGTCTGATATGTCAGGGGGAACTGGACATTTTGGAGTATTTAAGACTATTTACCTTCTTTTCAAGGACTGAACAGATGTCAAGAGCTATGTAACTTCTTGTCACACCTGCTGCCACAAAATTGTTTCTGTTATCATCTAGTCAGTTGGTTGTATCCTCATTTCCTAATCCCCTACCTCAAAGCGAGTCTCAGGATATGTAGCCTTGAATTTGATCACTGATCTACTATTCCTCAAGGCCATAGATGCTATACCAATTGTCACTGATCGTTCTTGAAGATGGCTCAGTTCTTTCCTCACTAAGTGCTTCCATTGCATCTAGAGACTGCTCATTTGGTTATCTTTTTTTCCCCTAGGACTAAGGAATATCCAAAGATATCTTCTTCATAGAGGTGACTAATTCATAGCTTGCTCTTCAATGGTCTTTTTAAACATTTAAATGTTGAGCTCTGTTCCTCCTCAGCATGTCTGGGGAGTCTTATAATGAAACAGAGTTAATATATGCTACCTTGGGATGTTGCAGTGTGAATTGCCAGCCAAATAACTGTCCAACCTATTGTCTGTATGAGTTCATATATAACAATTCAGTTTATGTATTTAATCAATATGTAATCATTTCAGGCATTGTGTAGATATCATCATAACTATGACCAGACTCAGTGCCACCCTTCAAATCACTGAGTTTCTCAAGTAACAGCTAAATTCCTCCAGATGAGCTTCCTATTAATGTACTGCTATTTGTTATTGCTAGTAAGATTCTCCAACTTCTAAACCTCTTCTCCAAAAACCATAACAAGAACTTGGATGTTGAATGTATTGGACTGTTCTTTGCATCAGCACAGTTCAACAATAGGCTCAAGCCAGGATAAAATGTCAAAAAGAATTTTATTGAGTCATGGAGAAAGGACTATGCACCAATGGCTATTCCTCCTTTCAATCAGAACCCCCAAAATAGCAATAGATCATCTCATTTGGCAACTATCTCAGAACTATCTTCATCCTTCATTCCCATGACGTTAGGGAATGGCAGCAGGTGTATGAACAGAGGGCCATATCAACATCTGGGAGTGCGTCTCCGCTATCTCCAAGCGGTGAGGCGCTCCGACCCTCTGGTTTCATCCCGAGGCCCTGGGAGCGAGGATGAGGAGCCACCTGAGCTCCGGCTGGTGTATTTGAATGCCAGGTCCATAGTCAATAAGGCTCCTTTCATCCGGGATCTGGTTGGGGGTGAGCATGCAGACCTGGCTTGCATTATGGAGACCTGGTTGGGCCGAGAGGGTGGTGTCCCTCTGGTTGATCTTTGCCCACCAGGTTTCCGGGTGCTGCACTGGCCTCGGGCTCAGGGTAGGGGCGGGGGAGTGGCGGTAGTTATGAGGAAGACCCTTTGTCCGCGGGAGGCCACCATTGTCCAAACAGCCAGGTGTAAATCCCTCCTCCTGAGATGTGGCCCTAGGGCTCATTTGGGCTTGCTGCTGGTGTACCTTTCGCCTAGTCGCGCAGCAGCAGCCCTGCCTGAACTTCTCAATATCCTCTCGGGGCTGGTGATTGAGTTCCCCAAATTTATGATTTTGGGTGACTTTAATCTACCATCCCTGGGAGGATCATCTGAGTTAGCTCGGGAGTTCATGGCTTCCATGACAGCCATGGACCTGACGCAAGTAATTCAGGGCCCGACTCATGCGGAGGGCCACACGCTCAATTTGGTTTTTCTATCTGGACGGTGATTAGATGATCTTGGTGGGGGTTCTCCAATTGTTATGCCCCTGTCATGGACCGATCATCATCTCCTGCGGTTGGTCTTCCGTTTTGCCACTCCCCATCATGGGGTTCTGAACCAACGAGATGGTTCCGCCCCAGCCGCTTAATGGACCCTGAGAGGTTACAGGCAGCGCTGGGGTCCTCACCTGCCTCCTTTGCTCACAGCTCGGCCGATACCTTAGTGGAAGCCTGGGAAAAGGCAGCCACAGAGGCACTTTACCGAGTTGTACCCTTGCAGCCCTTGACCCGGTGCAGATCCCAGTGGGCTCCATGGTTTTCCATGGAGCTCCGGGAGATGAAGCGTCGAAGATGGGGCCTAGAGAGCTGTTGGAGGTCCAGCCGGTCTGAATCCGACCGATCACGACTAAGGTCCTTTACAAGGTCTTATCTCACAACGATGAGGATGGCAAGGTCTAACTACTTTGCTACCCTCATCGCGTCCGCAGGTAACCACCCGGCTGCCCTGTTTAGGGTGACCCACTCCCTCCTTAATCAGGAGATGAGGGAGGAGCCCTTGTAGGGTCGTGCCGAGGAGTTTAGCCAAAATCTGTCGGACAAAATCGCTCGGATTCGGTCCGGTTTGGACTCCGACTGGGCAGTCTGACGATCAGGACATGGGCAGTCTTGTTGATGTTATCTGGGAGGAGTTCGATCCTGTGACTATGGATGATGTGTACAGGATCATGGGGAAGCTGAGCTCCACCACGTGTTTATTGGAGCCGTGCCCCTGGCTGGTTTATGCGGCTCGGGATGGGACACGAAGCTGGCTCCAGGTGGTGATAACTGCTTCCTTGAGTGAGGGTAATTTCCCCGCCGCCTTGAAGGAGGCGGTGGTGAGACCTCTTTTCAAGAAGCCTGCCTTGGACCCAGCTGTTTTAAACAACTTCTGTCCAGTCTCCAACCTTCGTTTTCTTGCGAAGGTTGTTGAGAGCGTGGTGGCACATCAGCTTCCTTTGTTCCTGGAGGAAGCTGACTATCTGGACCCATACCAATAGGGTTTCAGGCCCGGGCACAGCACAGAGACGGCATTGGTCGCTCTGGTGAATGATCTCTGGAGGGCTCGGGACAGGGTTTGTTCCTCTGTCCTAGTCCTATTAGACCTCTCAGCGGCTTTTAATACCATCGACCATGGTATCTTGCTGCAGCGTCTCAGGGGATTGGGTGGGAGGCACGGTCCTTCAGTGGTTCTCCTCCTACCTCCTGGGATGTTCAGAGTCGGTGTTGGCAGGGGGACAGAGGTCGACCTTGAGGCCTCTCGTTTGCAGAGTTCCTCAGGGGTTGGTCCTCTCACCTCTCCTGTTCAACATCTATATGAAGCCTGTGGGTGAGATCATTCGTGGTTTTGGAGTTGGGTATCATCAGTATGCTGATGATACCCAGCTTTTCATCTTGACCCCAAACCACCCCAGTGATGCCCTCGATGTTATGTCCTGTTGCCTGGAGGCGGTCCGGGTCTGGATAGAGAAGAACAGGCTTCGATTCAACCCTGACAAGACTGAGTGGCTATGCGTGCCGGCATCTCGGGAAATTCAGATCATTCCATCTCTTACTATGGGGGTGAGTCATTACCCCCCATAAATAGGGCTCACAACTTGGGAGTCCTCCTAGATTCACAGCTTTCCTTAGAAGATCATATAGTAACTGTGACTATGGGGGCCTTCGCCCAGGTTCGCCTGGTGTGCCAGTTGCGGCCCTATCTAGACCAGGATGCCTTGCATACAGTCACTCATGCACTCATGACCTCTCAGTTACACTACTGCAATGCTCTCTACATGGGGCTGCCCTTGAGGACCACTCGGAGGCTCCAACTGGTGCAGAATGCAGCCGCGCGAGTTGTGTTGGGGGTCTCCCGATACTCCCATGTAATACTTCTGCTCTGTGAGCTGCATTGGCTTCCGGTTGCCTTCCGGGTGAGATTCAAGGTGTTGGTAATGACCTATAAAGCCCTACATGGCATGGGTCCGAAGTATCTAAGGGAGCACCTGCGGCCTTCCCTCCGCCCAGTGCACTCCCACAGAGAGGGCCTCCTCAGGGTGCCACCGGTCAGAGAATGCCAACTGGTGGCCCCCAGGGGGAGGGCATTCTCTGTGGGCGCGCCTGACCTTTGGAACTGTTTACCGGTTGAGCTCCGGATGGCTCCTGACCTTCACTCCTTCTGACGTGATCTAAAAACTTATTTATTTGAACAAGCCGGCCTGGTCTGATGGGTTTGGGGTTTTAATTACTGTTTTTAAGTAATTTATTGTATTTGGGCACAATGGTTTAATCTGTTTTTAATTTTTGTATTCTGTATTTTTGGTATTTATTGCCCTGTACACCGCCCTGAGTCCTTCGGGAGAAGGGCGGTATACAAATTAAATTAAATAAATTAAATAAATAAATCCTTCAGCATCCTCCAGCATCACTTCATATATTCTAATAACAATGACTCTTCCCTTGATGACCCAAGTTTCTACATTTTAGCCAGCTTCTTCTAAGAGCCCAGCATACCATGGTTTGTGGGTGTTTTTCCAATCATATAGTCTTCCTTTCTTACTTTCATGAAAATAACAATATTTTGCCATTTTATAGCCTGGTACATATCACAAGCACTGGACTGTTTTGAGAATATAACAATGAAACAACTGAGAGTGCGCACACACACACACACACACACACACACACACACACATATGTATGTATATGTATAAAATTCAGTGCCATATTTCAAACAATGCAATACATTTATCTCTGGAGGGCTTACTGTGTTCTTTTCTTTAAAAAAAACCTTCACCCTTCCACCCCCTCCCCCGACGTATGCTAAAAGTACCACAGCCAGAGCCATTATTTTCTTTTTCACTAAGGATATTTTGTAGGCAGATTTCATTCCTTTTTTACATGAGCAAAAGTCAAGAGGCAACATCATTTTAATGGTACAATATTCTGTTCTGTCCTGGTGATCATTTTTGTAAGCAATACATTCTGTGTGTCAAACGTAGCACAGATTATTCACAGCACCTCTAGTTACCTCATAAAACCAAAACATTAAGCATATTGCTATTTCATTATCCTTCCAAATGAATGAATAAATAAATAAACAAATGAATTAGCAACCTTCACACCCTTGTCCCAACAGACAATTGAATTAGGAAAGAAAATGCCTCATTAGGGAGTTTTTTTCACACATTCAAACAAAGGGGAAAAAATGTCATATGTCCATAGTTGCCTGTCATATAAATAATGAATATACAATTCTTCAGAGTTCCCTGTCTGTTATAAAATATGATCTTAGCTAGCATACTGTTTGAAATAACTGACACCAAATTCTATAATATATGAATTCATCATTTTTATCAAAGGCTAATAGATTATGGGAAAATCTGCATAAATGTTGAGGCTTCTGAAATCTCTCATAAGGAAAGAGGCCTATCACAAATGTGCGTCCTTTTAGTTTTTCCTCTTTCTAGAAAAACAAGGCAACCAAACCAAACAAAGGGAGGGAAGGACAGAGGGTATATTTTTAGTTTGAATCACTGAAATATTCTGTCGTAAAGAGCTTTCCCAACAAAATCCATGTATTCAGAAGGACGTAAGAGCACGGATAGTAATTGCAGAGCCTTGCTAAGAAAAATGACCTTCAGACAGTGACATTGGATCAATGATGCTTTTGAACTTTGGTGTTGGAGAAGACTCCAAAGCACACAGTGGACAGCCAAGAAAACAAACGTATCCTAGAACAAATCAATCCAGAGTTCTCACTAAAGACACAAATAACCAGGCTCAAATTATCCTACTTTGGACACATTATGTTGAAGACCTAGCTATCTGGAATGCTGGGAAAGGTGGAAGAAAGGTGGAATAAAAGTAGAAGAAGATGACAAGATGGATAGGTTCAATTACAGGGGTAACAAGTATAGCATTGGAAGAGCTGGAGGATCATTTTAGAGACAGATCAACATAGAGTTCTGAAAAAACAAACTTTCAAAGATCCATGTGGTTCCATCTTTTTTCTTGTTTTGAAGACCTGACTTTGCTCCCAGGCATTGGATTAGTGGAGTTACTGAGCCCCTAATAATTTTGTTAGAGGGGGTTTTTTGGGTGTTGTTTATTTTTCAGACATATGTGGTTCTTTTATCTATGTTATTGATTCTTGTAATAAAGCAAGCAAACAAGCAAATAAACATAGTTAATACTTTATTATTATTGCCTGGTTGGAATAGATAGAGAAGTGCAAAAGTACTTTACAGATCAATAAACAATATAATTTAATTTTTTTGACTGAGAGTTATCTCCTTTTTTCCATGTTCTATTATGCATTCTATTATGTTTCCATTATGCATTCTATTACGAATATATTCTGTACTCTATAGAATAGCTTGAGGGTTTCAGTTAAATAAGAATAGCTTAATTTATTAACAATTACTAAAATATATAAAAGGCTTAATTCTGTTTTTTTTAAATAGAAAATTTATCAATTCCTTCTTGTTTTTTTCTTGGATCTTCCTTGACATATAAGAAATTGGCTCCCTTTACAGCTTGGGTCTCACCATACATGAGTTTATGAAAGCTGATTTTTTTGTAGTTCAGCATACTATAAGAACCCTTTTTTTCACATGTTGTGTGAACAATATTGCATCCATTGAATTGTTTGGGCACAACAACTGTATTTTTTTATGTTGTTTGGCAGATAGGGGTATTGTGTAAACCCAGAATACATTTCCTTGAAACTATCTATTAGTCAAGTAGAATATAAGAATCTACAGTATATACAGATTGGAACCCTATCAAGCCATGAGTTTTTTGAAGTGGTAATACAATATGGCAGAATTACAAAATAATAGAGTTGGAAGAGATCTTGGAGGTCTTCTAGTCCAACCCCCTGCTCAGGGAAGAAACCATTTCAAACAAATGATTGTCCAATCTCTTCTTAAAATCCTCCAGTGTTGGAGCATATTGGCATATCAGTAGGCTATGAATATAAGGTTTGACACAAAATTTGAGGATTTTTTTATCTTGTGTATCTCTCTTATATATGAAATCATTGTTCATAACTTTGAAACTTATTTCATAAATTTTTTTAATAACTTTTACTTCTTCCAAGGTACTGTTTTTCTTGCCCATTTCCATCATCAGCATATTCAAAATGAAGTGATGGTGCTGAATTCCTGTATAAATAGAACTACAGATAACAGACTCACAATCCAAAGGAAAAAAATTAATCATTTCTTTGAAATAATTCACAAAGTGGCAGTTATCATTCTTATCCAGAGACTACAGTTTGAGCCAAAACATTTCACATGCAATAAGGAAAAGATAGCATAGAAATCAATGCATACATGTCAAGCTTGTAATTGACTTGTGCACAGAGTGGGTGATTTGCATTTTTGCCAATAATAGCTATTCAGCATTTCATTACTGTCAAGTCTTTGCGCTTAGTAAAGATAGAAGCACAAGACTCAGAAATTATTATTATTATAGTAGATTGCACAGTCAGCCAGATGTTTAGTCTTAATTTGGTATTTTGATCATCTATTGAGTCCTTCTCAAGGACTTGAGAAAGGCAGATGTTGTTGTTTGATTGAGTTAAAAGTACCAGCGCGGGATGTAAGCTGTTCCAACTAAACCTGCCTTTTGCAATTGTTGGGTTGTATCAATACCAATGGCTTTCAAGTGGTGTCACAAGTTTTGAGATTGTGCCCTATTATTATTATTTCTTCCAAACCAATCCTGTAATGAACAAAAAGACTGGGTGACTTCAACCTGCCTTCCCTGTGAGGGTCATCGGAGTTAGCCCGGGAGTTAGCCCGGGAGTTCATGGCTTCTATGACGGCCATGGACCTGACCCAGGTAATTCAAGGCCCGATTCATGTGGGGGGTCACACTCTTGACTTGGTGTTCCTATCTGGACAGTGGTTGGATGATTTAGGAGGGGGCTTACCGGACGTTATTCCCCTGTCATGGTCCGACCATCATCTCCTGCGGCTGGTCTTCCATTATGCCACCCCCCGCCGCTGGGCAGCGGAACCAACTAAATGGTTCCGCCCCAGGCGCCTAATGGACCCTGAACGGTTCCAGATGGCGCTTGGGTCTATACCTGTCGCCCTCACTCACAGCCCAGTTGATGCCTTAGTGGATGCCTGGGAACTGAGGCACTCAACTGTGTCGTACCCTTGCGACCTCTGACCTGGCGCAGATCCCGTTGGGCTCCATGGTTTTCTGCGGAGCTCCGGGAGATGAAGCATCGGACACAGGGTCTAGAGAGCGGTTGGAGGTCCAGCCGTTCCAAATCTGACCGATTGCAGCTAAGAACCTTTATAAGGTCTTATCTTGCTGCGATGAGGACGGCGAGGGCTAATTACTTCGCTGCCCTCATCGCGTCCGCAGATAATCGTCCGGCCGCCCTGTTTAAGGTGACTCGCTCTCTTCTTAACCAGGAGGTGAGGGAGGATCCCTTACAGGGGCGGGCCGAGAAGTTTAGTCATCATCTGACGAACAAAATCACTCAGATCTGGGCCTGCTTGGACTCTGACTGGCCGGAGTCTGACGTGGAGGAATTGGACAGTCTTGAGCATGAGTTCCATCCTGTTTCCCCTGATGATGTGGACAGGATCATGGGGAGGCTGAGCTCTACCACCTGTTTGTTGGATCCGTGCCCCTCCTGGCTGGTTTATGCGGCTCGGGAAGGGACACGAGGCTGGTTCCAGGCAGTAATAACTGCTTCTTTGAAGGAGGGTGTCTTCCCCGCCGCCTTGAAGGATTGGCTTCCAGTTGCCCTCCGTGTGAGATTCAAGGTGCTGGTAATGACCTATAAAGCCCTAAATGGCTTGGGTCCTGGATATCTGAGGGAACACCTGCTGCCGGCATCAAGTTCCCTTTGTCCAGTGCGCTCCCACAGGGAGGGTCTTCTCAGGGTGCTGCCGATGAAAGATTGTCGGCGGATAATACCCAGGGGAAGGGCCTTCTCTGTGGGTGCGCCTGCCCTCTGGAACCAGCTGCCCATGGAGCTTAGGACTGCCCCCGACCTTCACACATTTCGCCGGGACCTGAAGACCTGGCTCTTTAAGCTCTCCGGCCCAGGCTGAGAATTTTTAACTGGGGTTTTTAATTTTAGGGATGGTTTAATTTTTTTAAAATTTTGTTTTAACTTTTGTATTGGTTGTTTTAAATACCCTGTAAACCGCCCTGAGTCCTTCGGGAAAGGGCGGTATATAAATCTAATAAAATAAAATAAATAAATAAATAAAATACAATACAATAGAAGTCCCAGATGAAATTATAGAACAAAAAAAAAACACTATCAAAATTAGAATGTATTAAAATTGCCAACAAAGCAACTTACTTCTAAATATATCCTGCATGTTTCGATTGCTGTCTGGATCCAAACAATGCAGAAGAAGGAATCCAACAGCAATAACACTATCACATAGGGCTTCAGATTCATGTGTAGGACCACAACACAGAAATCCCAGGTCATATGAGTATTCAGATCAGAAGGTTGCAGGAGGTAGCTTTTCAATTATTGCCAAACTTTTGAACAATTCACAGAGAGCCAGTTCATACCCAGTGTAGTTCTTTCAGGATTGTGGCCACTTGATCCCAGATATTTCTGATGAACATATATTATTTAGAAGTTATATTCTGGCTCCTAACTTATCTAATTTTTGTTAATTTTTATATTTATTGCTTTGATGTTTCAGTTCGCATTTTATTATGTTACAGTATAAGCCTCCTGACAGTGAGTGGGCAGCATATAAATTTGATAAATTAAATTTTGGGCAGGGCAGATATTTTCAATTTTCATAGAATTTTCAAAATATATTATGTTGTGTAGTGAGTTCTTCACACAGGAAAGGAGACAAGGCAAGTGAGTTCAACAAAGCTCATGATTTATTGCTTGCAGGATCTGAACTGAGAATGGGGCTGCAGCTTGCAGCAATTTATAGCCTGGCCCCTAGGCGGCAGCCAATAGGTTTAAAGCAACCCATTGCCGCCTAGGGGCAGCCAATAGCAGCACTGGAGACCTGGAGTCTGGGTTGCTGGAGAGCCATTAGCTGCTCCAGCTTACCACGTGGTGTTACAATTGAGCCCAATACATAAAACCCCTCCCCTCTTAGATCAAACAAACATCACAGCAATAATTGGCAAATAGTACAAGTTAAAAGACTTAACATCATAGCAACTTTTGTAAAACAGTACAAGTTACATTAGAGCATCAGTTAGCTAGAATGAATAGACTTCCATTATAGCACACAAGACAGTTAACATCATAGCTCCAATACTGTTTCAGTACAGTGACATTTTACAGTACAGATAACTTTATAGTTCCTTTATTTTACAACATAATCAGCTAGATAAGAAGGAGGCTTGCGTGCTCTAGTGGAACGCCTTGGGTTCCAGTCACTTTCTGGTCTACCAGTTTACCCATCAGGCCAGGTAGACCAATGTCCCTTGATGCACTTGAGTCAAAGGAATTAGATGCTCTCTGGCTGGCCTCTCCAGGTTGGCCCACCCCAGAGTCATACTGATCAGCAGAGTTGGCATAGTGGTTGTTAAAGTATGGTTGGCTTGCTCCTTCAGGGGATCCATGTTGCACTTCTGGACTCTGCTCCTCTATGCCCAGTTCCTCATTGCTTAAGAAGGAAGAGTCTTGAGAGTCCATGTATGGGCTGGCTTGGCTGCCAGCTTGGGGACTTTGGGAGGGACTTATGATGCAGTCCTCGCTTAGTGGCCGTTCTGGAAACCGTTTTCTGAGTTGATCAATGTGGCATCTGACAACTCGCCCTCCCTCCAGCCACACTTCATAAGAAAGGGGACCAGATGATTTGGTAATTTTACTAGGAACCAACAGATTTCTATGTCCATAGTTTCTGGCCCATACCCAATCACCCACTTGCAGCCCCCTTGGGGGTTTTGATCGAGATGCTTCTGCTGCCACTCTGTCTGGATGCAACCTGTCCAGTTTAGGGATCATTCGCCTCCTCCAACGAAGTTCTGCAGGACTTTTGCCTGTACCAGTGCAGGGCGTAGAATGTTGGCAGAGTAAAAAATCTGCCAGTCTGTGATGCCAGTCACCTGTTATTATGTGTTTGAGTGATTCCTTCGTGGTCCTCACCATTCGTTCAGCTTGACCATTAGAAGACAGGTGAAAAGGGGCAGATGTTGCATGCCTGATAAGATTTGCTCTTAGGAAGGCCTGAAATTCAGCAGCAGTGAATTGGGCCCCATTGTCTGAAACTAAGACATCTGGCAACCCATGTGTGGCAAAGAGTTTTCTCAGCACCTGGATGGTTCTAGCAGTAGTCATGTTAGCTACTGGAATTACTTCCAGCCATTTGGAGTGGC
This sequence comes from Daboia siamensis, assembly GCA_024449315.1. Classification (NCBI taxonomy): domain Eukaryota; kingdom Metazoa; phylum Chordata; class Lepidosauria; order Squamata; family Viperidae; genus Daboia; species Daboia siamensis. Next base: position 643,197 of record JAKJMR010000416.1, on the reverse strand, counting down.
TGTCCACCACTATGAGGAAGAGCTGTCCCTGAAAGGGCCCAGTGTAGTCTATGTGAATTCTAGACCAGGGAGTGTGTGTCTCCTCCCATCTGTGAACTGGGGCCTGTGGCATCTCAGGCCTAGTTTGCTGGTATGTATAACAACCATGGACTTGAGCCTCAATGTCCTTGTCAAGGCCAGGCCACCAAAGATAGCTTCTTGCTAAAGCTTTTATTCTGACTATGCCTGGATGGCCTTCACGTAATGACTGTAAAACCCTGTCTCTCAGTGAAGAGGGGATTATGACTCTGTTCCCCCATAGGATGCACCCCTTGTGAGCTGATAGCTCATGTCTTCTGACAAAATAACTCTGAAACTCAGAGCCTGGGCTTTCATCTAACCACCTCGTGTGTACCCATGAAAGCATGCTACTAAGTGTTCTATCTGTAGCTGTTTCTGCAGCAATGTCCCCAGCATGAAGGGGAAATTCTGGTAGGTCCTGAATGGACAGAATTCTGGCTGCAGGGGCCGGGTTGGTTCCGTTAGTGGCAGTGGAAGTCTGCTGAGGCCATCAGCATGGCCCATTTCTTTACCAGGTTTGTGAACCAATGTAAACGTCTATGCAGATAAGAAAATAGACCATCTCAACATTCTTGGGGAAAGTATGTGGGGGGGAGGGTTGTTTGTCTGTTGTAAAGAGTCCCAACAGTGGTTTGTGGTCTGTAAAGACCATGAAGTCCCTGCCATATAAATAGTCATGGAATTTTTTTTATTCCAGCTACAAGGGCTAGGGCCTCTTTGTCAATTTGGGCATAGTTATGCTCAGCAGAGGACAGTGACCTTGAATAAAATGCTATAGGGACTTGTGTTCCATTCTTTTCTAAATGACTCAAGATTACTCCCACCCCATACAGAGATGCATCACATGCTAAACGGACTGGTTTAGACTCCTTAAAATGAGTTACAGTGGATTTAACTGACAATAGTGCCTTTAAGTCCTGGAAGCTTTTTTCAGAAATGTTGGTCCATTTCCATGGAGCTTTCTTATCTAAGAGCCTCTGAAGAGGTGGCCTTGTTAGGCAGGAAGGCATGGTAGAAGTTGAGGAGGCCCAAAAATGTTTGTAGCTCTCCTTTGGATATAGGACTAGGAGCCAATAGAATGGCCTTCACTTTGGATTCAGCAGGGTGAATACTGTTAGCATCAATTCGAAATCCTAGAAATTCCTTTGAAGGAACTCCAATAGTACATTTACTCTTCTTTAATTTGAGGCCTGCTTCTCGAAACCTCTGTAAGACAGCCTTGAACCTGCTGGCTATCACTTCTGTAGATTCCCCAGCAATAAGTACATCATCAAAATAAGGGCAGATGCCCTGAATGCCTTTAAGTGTGCATACCATGATACCCTGGAAAATGCCTAGGGCAATGCTGACTCCAAACTGTAAACGCTTTACTTTGAAAGCCCCCCTGTGAGTCACGATCATCTGAGCCATGGCTGTGGCCTCATCAACCGGCAGTTGCTGATAGACCTGTGCTAAATCTAATTTAGCGAAAATACTGCCCCCTTGCAAAGAAGCTAAAATGTGGTTCATCACTGGAACAGGGTAAGCGTGTTGTTTAAGGGCTTTGTTAATTGTACATTTATAGTCTGCACATATTCTGATTTCTCCGTTGGCCTTAAGTGGAGTGACTATAGGAGTTTCCCACTCCCACCATCAGCTGGTTGTAAAATGCCCTGTTCTACAAGCTTGTCTATTGCTGAGTCAATTTAACTTAACCCTAATGGGAACTACATTGGGATCTAGCTTGAATGAGATAGGCGGGCCTGTGTATGTTCCTAGGGCTGAATCAAAAACGTCTGCAAAGTCCTCACAAATTGATGAAAGGTTTGCAGCTTGTGTCCAGTTGATACCAGTTATTTGAATGCCTAAAGCATCAAACCAATTGAGTCCTATGAAACTCGTTCTCTGGCCCCCTACTACTGTGACATCCAGGTGCCCATAAAACCCCTTAAATTCTATGGCCAAGGTGGCTTCCCTCTTAACTTTGACTTGAGCGTTTTGAAAGTCAGTTAAAATTATGTCAGAGGGCCTTAGCTTGGTCCATTTTCTACTGCAACTGCACACAAAATTGAAGGTGTCCAGGGAAATAATGGAGACAGCAGAGCCAGAGTCCATTTTACAAGGGACTCCTTGTAGCTCTACCTGCAGTTTGAGTTTAGGTTTGAGGGGGTGTCAGGGCCTGGTGCGGCATACACTTCTACAGCTTCTACAAAACCCCACACTAAATGGACCGTGGGTCCTGGTATCTCTCCTGGTCGAATCTTCTGACTGGTATTTGGGCGGCCAGTCCCTCTGGCGAGCTCTGCAAGCCACTGTGATGTGGCCTATTTTGCTGCAGGCCCTCACATGGCTGACCAGAATCTGCAATCAGCACGTTGGTGGCTGCCACCACAACCTTTACATCTAGGTAAGAGAACTGCCTTATAAGTGTTCTCTTGCTATTTGCTGCTGTGGTGCTGTGTGTCAGGTTGCTTGTGAAGCTTGTTGACTTCAGGATCTTCTTCCTCCGAAGATTCGTCTGGGCATTTGGAGTTCTCGTGATGGACTGTTTCATCTTGTTTCATCGTTTTGGCAGGCTGGACTGTTTGGACTACACCCTTGATGGCTTCGTCTGCCATTACTTCATCTTGGGCTTCGATGAAGGTTAAATTCGGTCTGGCAAAAAGTTTTTGCTGGAGCATTCGGTTCCATAGGCTGCAGATGAGCTGGTCTCGCAGTCGCTCCTCTATGTTGGAAAATTTACAGAGGTGTGCGGCCTGCCTCAAGGCCGCGATATATTCTGACAATGTTTCACGGGCTGCTGTATTCAAACTTGAAACGCCAAGCAATCACTGACATCTTTGGCTGGAAATGCTCTCCCAGCTTTTTCTTGAGATCAGCGTAGGAAACTGACTCCAACGACGTCGGAGCGAAAAGGTTTTCAGCCAGGTCGAATGTAGCTGGGCCACACACGCAGAACAGCATGGCGGCCTTCAGCCCAACTTCTGCAACTTGGTTTGTCCGGAGGTAGTTTTCTACCTGGGACAAGTAGGAAGGCCATCCCTCTGGATGCTTGACATCGAATTTGCGTAATCTTCCGACTTTTGGCATTCTGTCTTCAACTGGTTCCTGCAGTTTTCAATCCTGCTTCTCCAAGGCCCAGGGATTGAATCCGCTGAGCACATGGTCGCTAGCATCGCTTGCTAGCTGACCGTAGGGGGGGATGCCTTTTCCCTCCAGGCGTGAGCTGCCTCTCCCCTAGTGAACTTCAGCTCTTTTAGAGAAGCAGGATCCCATCCTCGTCGCCAGTGTTGTGTAGTGAATTCTTTGCGCAGGAAAGGAGATGAGGCAAGTGAGTTCAACAAAGCTCATGGTTTATTGCTTGCAGAATCCAAACTGAGAATTGGGCTGCAGCTTGCAGCAATTTATAGCCTGGCCCCTAGGCAGCAGCCAATAGGTTTAAAGCAACCCATTGCCACCTAGAGGCAGCCAATAGCAGCACTGGAGACCTGGAGTCTGGGTTGCTGGAGAGCCGTTAGCTGCTCCAGCTTACCACATGGTGTTACATTTGAGCCCAATACATAACATATTATGTGATTAAAATTGGCAAAAAGCTTAGCACTGAAATATGTACTGTCCCGTGAATTGGGTTCACTTCCATGAACTAAAGGTGTAACTCAGTTGATGGAAAAATAATCCAGAGTCCAAGATGAATTTATGCCCTTAGACCAGGTTGATTATTGCTTATTTATTAAAAATGTGCTTATTTTTCTGAAACATTTCCTATTCCTAGGACATGTTTATTGCCTTCTTTAGATTTAATTGATTTTTTCTTTTAAACAATACTAAATCTTATGTCCCTACAAAATACACAGAGTAGTATATGATAACATGTGTTGGGCTATTTTATATCTTTTACTGGAGGTATAAAATGTCCTTTTTAATCCCTTTTATAGAAGAATCACAAACTAAGTTTCAGAATGTCAAAACAAATAACTCTTTGTTTAGAAAAACAAGTTTGATACAGAGTTTAATTCAATTTGGAAATCATTTATGGATTATAACTCTGCACATGGACTTGGACTGCATCCCAAGTTTATGTTTCTCCTAATAAAAGGTTTTAAAACATTAGATATTGTCTGACTTGTTTTCATAAAGATAGACAGAAAATTGTATTATTATCTCTATTTGATAATTATTATTACGTTAGTAATCCTTGCTAATTAAAAATATTCATTTGGTTTTTAATAATGGCCTTGCATTGATGACCATTTTTGTATACAATATTAATCTAATGTTATTTCAAAAAACATTTCATTTTTTATAGCAATAGCATTTAGACTTATATACCATCCCGTAGTGCCTAAGGATTTACAATATATTTGCAGATTGTCCCCAACTATCTGAATCCTCATTTTACTCACCTCAGAGTGTTGGAAAGCTGAGTCAATCTTGAGCCTCATCAGGATCGAACTCCAGACTATGGACAGAGTTCGCCTGCTATAGTGCACTTGACAACTGCATCTCAAGGGCTTTTTATGGCTCATAAATTTATATATTCTTTTATTTTCCTTCTTGATCTTTTTCTTCTTTATGCTTTCAAATAATTATTAAATTAAAAAAAAAGATTAGACCAGTGGCCTTTCTAAATATAGCCAATTCTTTTTAAAAATAAAGCATCAAGGCCCTTTCCTTCTAAAGCACTTTTATACCTCAGAACATGTCATTCCTCCATAAATCCCAGTGTGCTTAGGAAGAAATATACCTGCTTTGCCTGATACAAATTTTGTGAATAAATGCCTTTTATTTTATTTCCAATTCAGTTCATGTCAGCTGTAGGCTTAGAAGGAGGAGCTGCATTCGAGAATTAGCATAAAGTGTTTTTGAAGCATTTCAAAAATTGAACGGGGAAAGTCATAATCTTCCAAAGACACAGTTTTTGCCCATGCCTGCCAAAGTTTTTCAATGTTTTCAGTAGTGGTTGATTTATATGCATTGCTGTGTGACACAGTGTATCAAGTATCTTCCCCCTAAAATCACAGTTGACAGAGAATAATTTTTGCATCCTTCAAACTGTTCATTCTAAAAGCTTTTCTCCCATGACGGTGTTCAGAAATTCCCAGTATTATGCAAAGTAATACTTTCTTCATGATTCAATACCTTCCTAGAAGGCCACATGTCACTAGAAATTCAGATTATTGATTTTGCACAAACTATTCTTAAATATTAATGAGAATTATCACCAAACATTTCAAGATTTTAAAGCTATAACCAACCTCAGATCAGCTTCCTATGAATTACTGTCAGAACTTAAAAATCAACAGCCCCATATGTGCTACTTGGGATGAATAATCAAGCTTCTAGTTATTTTTTGGATTCTATAAACAAGAGTATAGCAATCTCTCTTATTTGTCTGTGAGGAATTGTGTGAAAAAAATGGCATAAAGCAAAAATGTAGCCTACAATTTTGTTGTTGTTAGTTGCGAAGTCGTGTCTGACCCATCGCGACCCCATGGACAATGTTCCTCCAGGCCTTCCTGTCCTCTACCATCTTCTGGAGTCGATTTAGGCTCATGCCTACTGCTTCACTTACTCCATCCAGCCATTTCATTCTCTGTCATCCCCTTCTTCTCTTGCTCTCAACCTTTCCCAGCATTAGCCTCTTCTCCAGTGAGTCCTTCCTTCTCATTAGGTGGCCAAAGTATTTGAGTTTCCACTTCAGGATCTGGCCTTCTAAAGAGCAGTCAGGATTGATCTCCTCTAGGACTGACCGGTATGATCACCTTGTAGTCCAAGGGACTCGCAGGAGTCTTCTCCAGCACCACAGTTCAAAGGCTTCAATACTTTGGCACTCAGCCTTTCTTATGGTCCAACTTTCACTGCCATACATTGCAACTAGGAAGACCATAGCCTTGACTATACACACTTTTGTTGGCAGGGTGATGGCTCTGCTTTTTAGTGTGCTGTCTAGATTTGCCATGGCTTTCCTCCTCAGGAGCAAGCGTCTTTTAATTTCTTGGCTGCAGTCCCCATCTGCAGTGATCTTGCAGCCCAGGAAAATAAAATCTGTCACTACCTCAATTTCTTCCCCATCTATTTGCCAGGAACTGAGAGGGCCGGATGCCATGAGCTTGGTTTTCTTAATGTTTAGTTTCAAACCAACTTTTGCACTCTCCTTCTTCATTTACAACAAGAGGCTCTTTAGTTCTTCTTCACTTTCTCCCATTAGAGTGGTATCATTTGCATATCTTAGGTTGTTGATATTTCTCCCGGCAATCTTAATTCCAACTTTTGATTCATCTAGACCTGCCTTTCTCATGATGTGCTCTGCATATAAGTTAAACAGGCAGGGCGACAGTATACAGCCTTGCCGGACTCCTTTCCCAATTTTGAACCAATCAGTGGTTCTGTGTCCAGTTCTCACTGTTGCTTCTTGACCCGCATATAGATTTCTCAAGAGACAAATAAGATGGTCTGTTACTCCCAACTCTTTAAAAACTTGCCACAGTTCGTTATGATCCACACAACAAACGCTTTAGCATAGTCAATGAAGCAGAAATAGATGTTTTTTCTGGAACTCCCTAGCTTTCTCCATGATTCAGCGTATGTTGGCAATTTGATCTCTAGTTCCTCTGCCTCTTCGAAATCCTGCCTGTACTTCTGGTAGTTCTCGATCCACATACTGCTGGAGTCTAGCTTGTAGGATTTTAAGCATAACTTCACTAGCATGAGAAATGAGTGCAATGGTGCGATAGTTTGAACATTCTTTGGCACTGCCTTTCTTTGGAATTGGAATGCAAACTGATCTTTTCCAATCCTGTGGCCACTGTTGAGTTTTCCAAATTTGCTGGCAAATTAATTGTAGCACTTTTACTTTATCATCTTTTAAGATTTTGAATAGCTCAGCTGGAATACTGTCACCTCCACTAGCTTTGTTGTTGCTCAGCTTTCCTAAGGCCCATTTCACTTCACATTCTAAGATGACTGGCTTGAGGTCAGTGACCACCTCATTGTGATTATCAGGGATGTTAAGCTCGTTCTTGTATAGTTCTTCTGTGTAATTTTGCCACCTCTTCTTAATCTCTTCTGCCTCTGTTAGGTCCCTGCCATTTTGGTCCTTAACCATTTTTGCATGAAATGTTCTCTTCATCTCTCCAGTTTTCTTGAAGAGATCTCTGGTCCTCCCTATTCTGTTGTTTTCTTCTATTTCTTTGCACTGTTCATTTAAGAAGGCATTCTTATCTCTTCTAGCTATTCTCTGGAATTCTGCATTCAATTGGGCGAATCTTTTTTTTTCTCCCTTGCCTTACACTTCCCTCCTATCCTCAGCTATTTGCAAAGCTTCCTCAGACAGCCCTTTTGCTTTCTTGCATTTCTTTTTCTTTGGGATGGTTTTTGTTGCTACTTCTTGTACAATGTTGCAAACCTCTATCCATAGTTCTTCAGGCACTCTGTCTATCAGATCTAATTCCTTAAATCTATTTGTCACCTCTACTGTATATTTGTCAGGGATATGATTTAGTTAATACCTGAGTAGCCTAGTGCTTTTCCCTACTTTCTTCAGTTTAAGCCTAAATTTTGCAATGAGAAGTTCATGGTCTGAGCCACAGTCAGCTCCTGGTCTTGTTTTTACTGACTGTATAGAGCTTCTCCATCTTTGGCTGCAGAGCATATAGTCAATCTGATTTCTGTGTTGACCATCTGGTGATGTCCATGTGTAGAGCCGTCTCTTGGGTATTGGAAAAGAGTGTTTGCTATCACCATCGTATTCTCTTGACAAAATTCTATCAGCCTGTGCCCTGCTTCATTTTGTACTCCAAGGCCAAACTTGCCTGTTATTCCGGTTATCTTTTGGCTTCCTACTTTAGCATTCCAATCCCCCATGGTGATAAACACATCATTTTTTGGTGTTAGTTCTATAAGATGATGTAGGGCTTCATAGAACCGGTCAATTTCATCCTCTTCAGCACTGGTGGTTGGGGCATAGACTTGGACTATTGTGATATTGAATGGTTTGCCTTGGATTCGAACTAAGATCATTCTGTCATTTTGAGGATTGTATCCCAGTATTGCTTTTCCTACTCTTTTATTAACTATGAAGGCTACTCCATTTCTTCTGAGGGATTCTTGCCCACAGTAGTATACCTGATGGTCATCTGAATTAAATTCACCATTTCTGTACATTTTAGTTCGCTGATACCTAAGATGTCGATGTTCAGTCTTGTCATCTCTTGTTTCACCACGTCCAGCTTTCCTTGATTCATGGATCTTACATTCCAGGTTCCTATGGAGAAAAAATCTTTACAGCATCGGACTTTCCTTTCACCACCAGACACATCCACAGCTGAGAGTCCTTTCGGCTTTGGCCCAGTCGCTTCATTCTTTCTGGTGCTACTAGTACTAGCTCTCTGCTCTTCCCCAGTAGCATATTGGACACCTTCTGACCTAAGGGGCTCATCTTCGAGCATCATATCTTTTTTCCTTTTGGTATTGTCCATGGGGTTTTCATGGCAAAGATACTGGAGTGGGTTGCCATTTCCTTCTGCAGTGGAGCACGTTTTGTCAGAACTCTCTGCTATGACCTTTCCGTCTTGGGTGGCCCTGCATGGCATAACTCATAGCTTCATTGAATTACACAAGCCCCTTCGCCACAACAAGGCAGTAATCCATGAAGGGGAGCCTACAATACAAATATATAATAAACCTATGATATGTAACAAAATATTGTATTCTGAATATTAATTTCTTCTTTAAATCTGGGACAATTTTTGCTTCTGCTACCTTTCCTCATGTGTATACACACATGTACATCAAAGAGAGAGAGAGGAAAGAATATATCTTTGTGTAGCGCATGAAATTAGAAAGAAAGTGAGGAAAGTGCAATTTGTATGAAAGTGGAAGTCACTGAGACCTTCCTAGACCTCCCACTGCCCCCAAAATTAATAGGCTAAAAATAAAAACTTAAGTCTTCTCAGTTTTTCTGTTTCATTGGCAACAAAGATACTCTACAGAGAATTCATCAGACAGGACTGTGTCATGAATAAACCTGATTTAGGGGTCATCCACAACAATTAAAGTAATCTATTAGGCCTACAGAAGGAAGGAAGGAAGGAAGGAAGGAAGGAAGGAAGGAAGGAAGGAA
>JAKJMR010000416.1:566979-634027 GCA_024449315.1 Daboia siamensis | reverse complement strand
GGAAGGAAGGAAGGAAGGAAGGAAGGAAGGAAGGAAGGAAGGAAGGAGCATGCCTTCAAGTCACGTCTCACTTCTGGCAACTGCCTGGACAAGTCCATGCAAAGTATTTGTTATTCCCTTTTTCCTATGACTGATAGAGAAACTTGGCCCAAGGCCAGCCAGTGATTTGTGCCAAAGGAAGGACTGGAATTCACAACCTCTGTTTGCAGCCTTGTACCTTTAATCAAGAGACCATTTTGAGTAAGAAAAAATCACAACTGAGAAAAATTATTGAATTTCCTATTTATGAAACTGACACTGCTAAGAGGTTTCACATGACAAAAGAAATTGCTCCCGACACTAACAAAAACAAAAGGCTAAAAATTACTGGATATGAATTGCCCATCTTTAGACTGGAAACAATGACAAAGTTCAACAAGTGACAGCATACCATTCTTGAATCATCTCCTTGAATTTCTGAGGGAAAACAAAGAACCTGGCTGATTTCAAAATGGAAATCAATCTATTTATAAACAGTGTTTGCTTTTGTTGCTTTATTTTTGTTACTTTTGTACTTGTACTATGAGATGCTATTTTCTCCAGCCATAAAGTATCTATCTCCCTCCTCCATTTTTTGTACTTAAGAATTTGTCACAGCTCCAGACTAATATCAGGGAACAGGAGTTCTAGAATTCTGATAGAACTACACCTATTTTACACTTTTTAAAAAGGATTTTCAACTTATTTACCAGCACATTGAGGACATATTTTTTGTATTAGTCAGACCTATTTTTCATATAAAGATGACACATTAATGGGATTTTTTTCATCTTAGTCAGATGCTTTTCATCTGAGTCAAAAATGGATCTGACTGAAAATATGTTAAAATTAATCCAGATTTGTAGCCACAGTCTTCCTGCCTTGTAAGCTTATATCCATGGGAGAGCTGAACTATCAGAATGTAACAATGCCAAGCTGATCGTCATCCACAAGATGATGTTCATCTTCAAAGCAGTTTAAAGACAAGTTTTTATTCCAGTGCTCTTCTCTTTTTTAAAAGAAAGAGAAATGTTAGTTGTCATATGAAATTGAAGGAAGAATCCATGCTGATTTCCTGTAAATTTAGCATGAGCCAGTACGTGTTTTTCCCAATTACCAGTGAGCACTAAACCAGAACTAGCCACATTTCTTTCCAAATAAATATCACATTTTGAAAAGTCTCCAGAATTCCTCCTCTAAATTCCCTAAATTCAAGGCTGTTGTTCTATTTCAAGTCACCCACTCAACAGAAATAAATTTCTGAAAATAAAATGCTACATTTTATCCAGAAACCTAACCAAGTTATTTTAATATAAAAAGCCTAAATATCTTCAACTCTAAAAAAAGCAATTGTCCCATGTCCCTGTTCACATTTGAAGGTGGCACTTAAAACATCAATCTGATTATTTCCAATTTTTCCAAAAAAATAAGCATTGTTGAACTCATTAGGACATTTCTGAACAAACATACAAATGCTAGCACACCCTGAAACATATTTTTATGACAACACCCGCTTTGATTTCTCTCAAAACTGGAAAATGAATCTGTGAATAAAAAAACTCAATATAGACATTTTGTATTGTACTATCTTTGGATTTAAAGAGATCGTTGCAAGTTTCAGTCCTGCTGTGTATATAAACTTGCAACTTGGCTATTAGCATGTCAGAACAAAAAACATAAAATCCTTCTTTCCTTTTTTACAAGCCAGGGGTGGATTTTGATATAGAAAACTATTGATCCTGCTTTTCTCACAGCTCTAACCTTTAGTTAACCATGCCGTATAATTTTGCTGAACATACAGAGTGCTCTGAGGTTTGGGTAACTCATTAAGATTCTTTTAATTGGGCCTGAAGGAAAACTAAATGTGGTTTTTGTAACAAAGGGGTTCTTTGGGCATAAGGAAGACCTCTAAGCTAAGGTCAGGGAGACATATATATCCAGATCAATCCAAGGAAGAAGAATATTCATCATCAGGGGTCCAACTTAATGACAAATCCACAATGCAGTCTTTCTGCGGTAAGAAAATAGAATGTGAAAAATGAACTGGCCCTAGATGGGACTCCATTTTAACTATGTAAGTCACCAGTCTGGTAGCAATGCCAGATTTATCTCTCCAAGTTTAATAACTGAAACTTATGTCTATCTCCTCTCATTGTTAAATGCATACAAATTCATTTATTTGTTGAATGTGTAAGATGGTGGTTTGAGAACCTTATTAGAAATTAGAGATAGATCGTCACAAATTCAGTGCAAGTAGCAAAACAAGTTATTGTTCCCTGGATTTTAAGCAAGATAAGGTAATTAAGGGTGAAAAAAACAATCTCAGAAGTTCTTGCCAATCTAGACAGTAGCCAAAGACTGACAAAACCAAGGAAACTCAAACTTTGGAGACCAATCAGAAATGGGAAGATTTGCTTTCGTCTAAGTTGAATGTTTAAAACAGAAGGGGAATTTTATTGGTCTTTCACCTTAGAAAACTTTTATTATCCTATTCTGCCTCCTGCCAGGTGAGAAGTATACTTCAGTTTATACAGGAAAAGGGATGGGGATGCAGAAGGAAATAACCATATAGAGAAATGTAAAACTAGATAGGAATTAGGATTTATCAGGGCTGGTTCATTGTAGCTTCATACCTACTTTGTTCTGCTGCATTGTGTATTCCAGCTTGAAAAATTAGCTGTGAGTCAAGCCTGTAGGATTCCTGAGATTTGTCTTCTTTTTCAGTAGTGCTCAATCCTGAGCTCCTTGACGAACATAACAAGTAGATTGCATCTTCTTCTGAAATCAGTAATCTTATTCTGACAGCAAATTTAATTTGCCATGCATTCCTGATACTCTGTTTGCCACAGATGAGCAAAAAGCTGAGAGAGAAAAGAAGTTCCACTCATCTATCCTGTAAAAAAGATACAGAGAGAAACTTCTATAAACAACCAAGTTTACTCATCACTCCAGTTTGTGGAAGGTTGCAACTATAGAGATTGTGAGAGAAGAAGGAGTAGAGACTGAGCAAGCTGAGCAAGCTAAATGGGCTAACCTACTACAAAGTTGAGTACTATATAATGTATAATTCCATTATGGCTTCATTCTACATATGCACTGCCTGTTCTTTAATACTTGTAATTTCCCTTTGCACAAAAATAAGAGTAATATATAATTTTAATTTAATAGGCTTGCATTTACACAAATCACTAGAAAGAATGACTACCAGGGCTAATTTATTCCAAACCTTTCAAAAATTTTATTTATCAGACTGCTTTTGTTGCTTGCCTGTCCTGTTTTTCCCTGTCAAGGCTTTCTTGTTTCTCTTCTCTCTTGACTACTTGAGTCCCTTACTTCTGATGTCACAGGCATTGTATCTCATTAGCAGATATGACACTTAGCCCAATTTATCCAAGATTACCATCCTAACAAGGGACTGTTTTAGTGCAAATGATTTTTTTTCTAGGACACCTTTATTAGGACGATACTTTATACTGCGAGGATTTTCTTCTGTGGTTTGAGAAGCAACAGAAATATCTTTCTATTATGATAATTTACCTCATTTTGGCATGCTTCCAGAATGGATCAGGTATCGACATAGCTTTGGCATATATGTGCTGATATGATTAATATATAGTAAGTTACATTGTGGTGAAATTTGCAAATATATAAATTCATAAAACACAGCTATTAAAAAAATAAACAATTTGCCTTGTGGGGCTATGGACACAAGTGAATTAAGTTAATGCAAAGATTCAAACTAAAAGTCCTTTTTTATTTAAAGAATTATGATTTAAACTTAATAGTCATCCTCTAGTTCTGTAAGATACTAAATGTTTCAGTTTCTGCCTACCAGGCAACTTAACTCCAAACATCAGACTACTAAGCAATTGGTAAAACAGAATTTTTAGTTAAGAGGTTGAAAGTATAGCATCACAAACGTAGAAATTGACTCTTCAGGACATACAGAATGGTGGTGGTAGTTTTATAGTTCAAAGATCCTGAGATATCTGCTAATTATTTTTCACCAAAATAATGATCCTGTGAGAAAGGTCTAGTTTCTAGCTTTGTAGCTAGTGTGGGGTTTTTCAGATGGGTTATGAGCCAAAATCCTGTCTTGTGTTTTTTTTTTTCCTCCTAGATGCAGTTCTGAAATTTTGCCAGGCCTTCACTTGGCCCAGGCTGGATGTATTACATTCTTCTATTCTGGGGCAATAAAAAATATCCCTTTAGGCCAATGAATATGTCCCATTTGGAATGGTGTAGTAGATTACATGAGAAATATCCTCTTTTGCTATCTCTGACAAATGGACCACTATTTATTTATTATTTATTTGTTTATAAAATGTATTGGCCACCCATCTTACCACAGGGTAATTCTAGGTAGTTTACAATCATAAAAGATAAAAACTGTATACACTAAAAGTATACTGTAAGTGGTACATGTGGAACAAATGTCTTTTCTTGTATTTTGTATTGTTATTATTAAATTTTTAAGTATGTGTGTTCATTTGTTCATGGAAGAAGTTAATATAATAACATATATACATAATTTATTTTGATTTTATTAATCTTAAAACATAAGAAATGTTTTGTATGATGATGATGTTGATTTTATAGCTTCTCTAGTATCAAGGAACATGTAGTATTTTCTATATATTTTTTATCAAAACAACTATTTAATAAAAGATGTTTGGCTAAGAAAATATGACCAATGCAAAGTTTGCTAGTAAGCTATGTAACCAGAGGGAGAGATTTATTTGAAAATCCAGATCTGACATCCTAAATATAGCACCAAATATTATTTGTCTCTCTAAAATCAACTTCTCAGCAGAAGTGCAACATCTTTTTACTCTCCTTGTTTCTTCTCAAACAGTGATTCGGCCCTTGTAGAATTAAGCCATATATTCTACTTCAAACTTATCTAGAGGTAGTCCTTGCTTAATAATTGTACTGTTTAGTGACTATTAAAAGTTACAATAGTGCTAAAAAAGGAATTTTACATCCATCATAGTGTCCCCACTCCCATGTGATTGAACTTCAGACATTTTGCAACCAGCAGGAGTTTATCATTATCACAGTGTCCTATGGTCATAAATGGTCATGATCAACATTTGAACACTTGAACACAGCCAACCAGAACCACAAGCGGAGTCAATGGAGAAGACTGAAGTAAAATTGTGAGTTGTGTTATGTGATGTTTCTGTTAACAACCACATTACTTAGCTATGGAATTGCCAATTGTACTTGTTAAGCAAAGACTACTTGTACATTGCAAATGCCTACATTGCATGATCAGTAAGACTACATAGGAACAATTGCTCAAACAAATATTCTTTGTTAAAGCAGAAATAAAGTCACTTTCATTTTTAGTGCTACTAATATTAATATATAAAAATAAGTTGATAGTGAGCTTCCCATCACTGGATTTATTATAATGAAGGCTAACCAGTTAAATAGGGATACGGTGGCTCAGTGGGTTAGGACGCTGAGCTTGTGGATCAGAAGGTCGGCAGTTTGGCGGGTCGAATCCCGAGTGCCGCGTAACAGAGTGAGTGCCTGTTACTCGTCCCAGCTTCTACCAACCTAGCAGTTCGAAAGCATATAAAAATGCAAGTAGAAAAATAGAGACCACTACGGTGGGAAGGTAACAGCATTCTGTGCGCCTTTGGCGTCTAGTCATGCCGGCCACATCACCACAGAGACGTCCTCGGACAAGCACTGGCTCTTTGGCTTTGAAACAGAGATGAGCACTGGCCCCTAGAGTTAGAAACGACTAGCACGAATGTGCAGGGGAACCTTTACCTTTACCTTTTAACCAGTTATTTATATTAGATTATTTTTGTTTGGTTCCAGCAGCAAAATGGAAATTAAAATTTAGACTAAGATGGACTTTCCAGATCTACTATATAATTATATTATGAAAGAGACTATATTATGAGGTTAATAATTATTGCTTTGGAAAGTTTAATGCTTTTTTCAGGTAGAGTTTGTTTTGAGGTAGGATTTCTTTTTTTCAAAGAAGCAGATGCCAGAACAGATGTTCACCATGTTATTCTAAAATAACATGGAGGGAAGTATGTAAGAAGAAATTCCATTCAAGGTGAATCGCCTGTTGGAGAATTGGGTTCAATAGCAGCCTTTTGGAGAGGATATGATCCTGTACATAAACAGAATCTGAAAAACTTTATTATTATTATTATTATACTAAGTAATTAAGTAGAGGAACATTCCAATGAAATTGTCTTGGCTGCAGAGTACAATATGGGCTTAGCCCAGCAATTAATGAATGCTAATGGATATTCAATACATCACAAGGGAAAGTTAGATTTATTAAGAAACTTATTTATTTTTATTTTATTGATGTTAAATGGTTGCTCCAAACAGCACTGGGCAGCATATATTCCTATCCCCATAAACCAGATTAAAACAATATCAGGAAAAGAAAAAAGCAATATTATAGAATCTACTTATAGCACTGGGAACATTCAACAATATAACAAAAATTCCAAAGACATTGTACTTTCAAATCTATCAAAACAACAGCATTCCAACCTTTGAAACTTGAAGGAATAAGACCAGGAGGAAAGGAGCCATCTGGCTATCTGGGAGATGCTGTGTCACCGAAAAGGAACAGCAATTGAGAAGATCTCTATGGCTCATAAGGATGACATTTCACTGACTTAAGGGGCCTGGGGTGAGCCCACTGGAACAGATCTTGTTGAATGGGCAATCCTCGGCATGCCAGATATCCAAGGCTTGCAGATACATAAAGATGGGAAAACCTCACTTCTATCTTAACCACCTTGTAGTGAAGGACAAGAAAGAGTGTCTATGGAGATTATCAATCATCCAGGTCATGGTTGTCCCAGATATGCTTTCCTGGTTTTGTTTTTTTTCTTGAAAACATTGACTTCTCATCCAAGAAGCTTCTGAGATGTGAAAGGTTTTCAAGGGGAAAAAAAACAAGAAAGTGCAGTTGCCTTTTGGAAAAGCACCTTTGAAACACTAAAAAGAGAAAATGGGGGAGAGGAATTTCCATTTGTTTCTTAAGTACACAAACTAATGGAATAATTATAGGCCAGGTGAGAGACAGAAACAGAGATAGTATGTGAAGATCCTTCCTCTAATTTATCTCTTGCCATTTGCCATACTGTCAAATTGACTCAGAGGTGCAATAAGATGATGTCTTGTTGAGTATTAGGACAGTAAGTCAGACAAAAAGCATTGCTAATATTTTTATTCAAGATTATCACATTTGCACCTTGAGGAAAATTTCCATACCAGCCCCTCTCTTGGAAAATCTTTGTAGAGCTGTCATAGACCCCCACAGGGGAAAACAACACCTTAGAATATAAGTTCAAATGGGTAAAGAAAGGTTAAGCATTCATCTTTTTCTCTCTTCTCTTCCACTATAATTCCTCCACATGAAATTACAACTTCCCAAGGCTTCTTTGTGTTAACACATGATCAAACTCTATAGCTCTCTTACATTGATTTGTATTGGTGTAGTAGTCCTTATCATGCTGGTGTTGAAAATTAATTCAGTACATCCCAGTCTTTCCTAGTACATTCCATACCTTACAGGATGTGACAGAAATGTCCAAATGTCATCATATAGAAGATTTAGGGAGCTTGCATTATGTTGAATAGTACCTGGAGATATTGGCTCAGGGTTTCTATAGTATTTTGTTCTGGAAATAAACTAGAGGAAGGTAGAGGAGCAATAAGCTATAATTGTCTTCTGGCACCATATCTATCTGGAGAGTACAGGTCAAAGAAAAGTGCCTTAGAAAATGGAGAAAGTTTCAATTTTCAGGCATTTTGATTTCATGTTCACTTCCTCTCTATTAACCCCCTCTTTTTTAAGTTGGCTGACATTTGAAATTCAGTGATTAAGTGTGGTAAAATCATAACCCTAGAAATGAATATAATTCTTAGGCCAGAAATGTGGTCTTCAGCTAAAGGTCACTTTAAACTTGGCCATAGATATTTTAAACTATTGCTGAGGGAAAGTGTCCATGTGATCAGATTTCCCATTAACTCAGACCTGGGCATTTTGTGGACTGTGGGACACATCCAGCCCTTTAGTTGTCCCTGTTCAGTTCATGACAGGGTAGTCCTCCATAATGGTCCTAGTTTTTCATGTGGACCCTTGGGAAAATGAATTGCCCAGCCTTCTTTAAGTCCATTCAGACAATCAGGAAATGAATGCAATCCTACAATCCTAAACTCAGTTCCCAGTAGAGATTTTCATCTAAATTTCAAATAGAGATTTTCTACATCATACCCTTTTTTAGGCTTTCTTCATATTAGCAAAGTTTATATACTATGCTATATTACATGATCCCAGCCTGTATCACTTGCAAACCATAGTTAATAGCCTATTGCCTAAGTCCACTTTATATTTTACACAAGCAGTTGTAGCTTATTCAGTGAACTGTGGTGAAAAACTAATTTGGTTCCCTCTAGCTTCTATTCACTGGTGGTTTCAAAACTATCACCACTGCAACCTTCTAATGTAAATACATGGAAGAAAAAGATATTGTGGATTCTTAGTCTGACATTAAGGATGCACATTGTAATGATTTTTAACCTCTTTTGTAACAGTTATGTTGAAATGTTCCTCAGCAAAATCATAAGCCTGCTAAGACGAGCAGGGCTCCATTTGCAATTTAGGGCAATTCTGAAAGAAGACAGAAAACAATCCTAAAATATCCTAGATATCCTAGACCAGTATTTCTCAATTTAAGCTATTTTAAGGCATGTGGGTTTCAACTCCTCGAATTCCCCAGTCAGCTGGAATAGTTGAAATTAAAGAATTGAAATCCACATATCTTAAAGTTATCAAGGATGAGAAATACTGCCCTACACTATAATTCAAAGCTGAACAGTTCACACTCATCCATCCTGTCCATGAGAAAGGGAAGCCAATTAAAAGTGGGATTAATAGAAGCAGGAAGAGCAAAGATTTTTTTCAAAATTCTCAGTGTGGAGGGTAGGAAGAAACTTGAATTTGCCTATCTGTTCTTCTATTCCTTAACTCTAAAATGCCCTATGCTAAGGATTCACAATAGCATCTTAGTCTCCACACAGCAGGGAATCGCCTCAAAATTGCCTCTGTAATTGACTGACAGAAGATAATCTTCTTTTTTCAATACAGTAAAAAAAATCCCAAATAATGGAATAAGGATTCCACTTACCGCAAGCATAACTGAGGAGCATATATAGCACTACTGCAAAACTATAGACAGGGTACTTTATATAAAGCTTTTAAACCCCTATACTCTATCATGCTATGATTTAAGAAGCTGACCACTGAATAATAATAGAAAATATAATCTAAACAAAATAACCAAAGAATAAGTCCAGAGATTGCGTCAAATATGCAAAACCTAAGGACATAAGTTGCCCTAGAGGTGCAGCAAAATTTGCAAAGCAAAAACATTCTTAAATATACGGGGAGTAGTAATATTAACTGTGCTTAAGTAATTTAAGTATAAATTCAAAGTAGTTTTCTTCTGCTCCCACTTCCTTACTTAACAGTTTTAACCCATATTCTACAGTAATAGTGTTATGTATGCAGGCACCTGCATAGCAACAGCCACCAGGGGGCGCTGGCCTGAACGGTTTCGGTGGGAAACCCAGTTTCGGTGGGAAACCTAGGGCTAACCCCATTGGCTGTCAGCTTACCTGGCTAGGTATTTAAGGAGGCCAGGTAACCCTCATTCCCCAGTATGCTACCCCCCTTCCAATAAAGAGCTGAACCCGTACTCCGGCTGGCATCTCTTCCTTGCGTCGGACCCACCACACAATAAATAGTGTATCATAGAGTCTAGTCTATCAAAGAGAAGGATTAAGTGGGGGCTATCAATAAGAAGAAGGAATTGACTTATTCTCCAAAGCACCAAAGGGCAGAATTAGAAGAAATGGGTGGAAGCTTGTTGAAGAGAGATCCAATCTAGAAGGAAGTGAAAAATTTCTGAAAGTGAGAACAATTAATCAATGGTATAGCTTGCCTCCTGGAGTTGTGGGTGCTCTATCACTGGAGGTTTTCAAAAATAACCAGGACAACCATTTGACCAGGATGGTATATGGTAATGTCTGATAATATGTGGTAAGGTAATTTCTATTTAAAATCTTTTCATTTCAACACATTTCAGGAAACAAGCTCTGTTGGTTTATTCAAAGAATAAAGAAGCTGGCGGCAATTTGAAGATCAACAAAGTCTCCTGCCCTGAGCAGGGGGTTGGACTAGGTCTAGGACCTCTGAGGCCCCTTCCAACTCTATGATTCTATGTTCTATGTCTTCCAAAGGAGGACAAAAGTGATGTATCTACAGCCTAATTGTGATCTTGGCTTTTTAAAGTTTCCAGTGTGCTAGTTTTAACCTGTAACATGGGTTGATATGAAACCAGGCAACTGAAGCCCCACCCATTATTACGTGTAGAAAAAGGCCAGGACTTTATTAATATGGTTATGAACCAATCTAGTAATTCTATATTCTCCCTGTAGATGCCATTGTACCAAGGAATATCTCAGTTTGACCGGATATTAAGATCTTCCACTCAGATGCTAGTTTGAATATCACCATTGCCTGATTTTTTTAAAAAAAGCGCCAAGAACTTTTTCATATTTGACACACTGTTTTCATTTGTTTGGCTATTTTTGTAATAGTTATATCCTATCTTTTCTCTGAGGGACGCGGTGGCTCAGTGGGTTAAGACGCTGAGCTTGTCAATCAGAAGGTCGGCAGTTTGGCGGGTTGAATCCTGAGTGCCGCGTAGCAGAGTGAGCGCCTGTTACTCGTCCCAGCTTCTGCCAACCTAGCAGTTCGAAAGCACGTAAAAATGTAAGTAGAAAAATAGGGACCACTATGGTGGGAAGGTAACAGCGTTCCATGCGCCTTTGGCGTCTAGTCATGCCAGCCACATGACCACGGAGAAGTCCTTGGACAAGTGCTGGCTCTTCGGCTTTGAAACAGAGATAAGCACCGGCCCCTAGAGTCAGAAACGACTAGCACGCATGTGGGGGGAACCTTTACCTTTACCTTTTTATCTTTTCTCTGAAGAATTAGAGGTCGTACATGAGATCTCTCCTGATTTTCTCTTTATAAAAACAATCTTGCAAGTTAAGTTGAGCTGAAAGAAAGTGACTGGTCCTATTGCATCCTATCTTTTAGGCACAGGCAAAAAAGTCTTAAATTATTCAGAGATTTGAAAGGAATCATTGGTCATCGTGCACCGTGTGCTGCAATTATTGATATTTTTTTCCTCCAGTATTAAAACCATGCTCAACTTCTTCCACATCAACTTCCTTTAATAAATATTCAGCATAAAGTTTGAATAAATACAGCCTAGTCTCATTTCTCTACCAACCTGGAGCCAGTGTTTCACCTATGGTATTCACAGTGTAGCTTCTTGAACTGTAATAACTATCACGTGAAGACAATTGAATGTTCTGAGATTCTTATTTTTCCAAGCACTTTGCACAGCTTGAAAAATGCAATCAAAGGCCTTTCTATAATTAATAAAGTACATACTAACTTCTTTTTGGTATTCTTTGACTTTTTCAGTTGTCAGCAATAATGTCCCACATTTATCATTCTTTTTAAAGCCAGCTTGAAGATCTGGCACCTTTTTATCAATGTAAAACTATATTGGATGATCCTAAGTATTATTTTGCTAGCATATAACATAGGTTATAATGGTTTGCACACTCCATTAAGTCTTCCCCTTTTTTTGTATTGGAATGTTGATTGACCTCTTCCAGTCTGTGTGATTCTCCAGATTGGCTGGCGTAGCTTGATTGTAACCTTTACTGATTCTTCTCCTGCTGAGTTGGATTGGAACTATCTTGCTGGTTTGCGCAACATACTAGCTTATAAACTCCAGGTAATGAATCCTAATTGTAACAGTAAGTCTTAGCCCAAAGATGTAGCAAAATTTAATTGAATCCAATTCTTTATTTTCTTAAATCTAGTGGACAGAACCTAGCCAAAATAAAGCTGTAACCTTCTATTCCACTAGATATATCTTGAGGGATTCTGGGTGTGGTTACCCTGAACCTCTTTCCCTCCCATATCCATCTTGGGCCTCTCTCTCTATTGAGAAACTCCATATTGCCAAAACTCTCCCTCACATATACAGTAACAGGTGCACATTCTATCACAGTAACATATAACAAGTTCTGTACAAACCGATTTGGGGGGTCTCCTGGGTTTGGGAGCTGGTCTGTCTTAAGGAACCCCATTGAGTCCTCCTCAGATAAAAGTGGCACCATCCAATCTTTGGCCCTTGCTAAATGGCAGGCAGAACCTTGCATCACTGCCTGAGAAGCTTAATTTACTAAAAGAAAAGCACCTTGTGGTTGTGAACAGAAACTGATTTATTACTATTTTTTCTCTATTAACTTACAGAAATTGAAATAACAGACCCTTATATCGATCTTCACCATTTTACAAATGAGTTTGAATGAACATCAGACAATTGTGCTAAATATGTACCCCATATCCATCCCATTCAAGCGGTCCCTCGAATAACACTCCACACACACATCCCTGCAATATTCACATGCTTCAGTCAAGTTGTTTCCCACCTCTTCCAGCATCCCACTCTTTCAGCTGAGGTGCTTATTGGATTTTATCCTGTTTACTGTTTCTACAACAGCTCTCGATGCTTGTTGCTTCTTTGACTCCTTATTCTCTAGTTTCCTTCCTCTTCTTTCTTTTCTAGTTCATTTCTTCTGACTTTCATTTCTCTTCTTCTCAAACCACTTCCCTCTGATTTGTCTCATTATTTTTTCATACTTCATTCTGGCTTCCTCTTTTCTTACCATTTGTGTCCCCTTTTTTTTCTCCTCCCACTCTTCTTCTCTTCACATATTATCTCATCTCAACCTTCTTTTCATCTAGCCAAATTATTTTGGCATGTAAAAAAAAAAGATAGTTTTGCTATTGTTATGCCCCTTACTGGCATTAGAACATTGCCCATTTTCCATTATATGACATCCAAAATCTGTTTCAAAGTGCTTGGTTTATTTTAATGATTGCTAAATGGTAGGATCAGCCCTTGTAATACTTTCAGTATTGATTGTCTGTCAAGTAAGAATATGGTACCTGAATAAAGTCCATTTCTTTCCTTCTCCATCCTATAAAGGCCAGGAAGAAGGGCCACAAACAAAAACCACTTTACAACACTTCTGTAACTGAAGAATATGAGTTATACTGAAGGATCTCTAGTCTTTCTGTCTCTAGACTTTGTTCTTAACTCCCTGTGTTTTATATATATAATAAACTTCAAGTCAAGGCAAAGGACATTTCAGTGTTAGGAATGGAATCCCCATTTTTCAGTTATCTTCAGAGACTTCTAAGCATCTAATTTTTTCATTTTATTTTGTTACCTTTAAGTATGATGTAGACCAACATTGCCCTCTGCTGGCAATGTTTTATCATTTCATCTTGCGTAAGAAAAATGAAATGCAACTAAAACGTCCTACTTAATTCCTGCTTGCATTCCTCTAAAAATATACACTTTTTGGGAAAGAATCAGGTGTCAGCTGCTGCTAACAGCATGCCATCATTCCCTTTGTTTTCAATAGAGATGATAATAGATACATAGACAGACAGACAGACAATCTTTATTCTTTAAATACCAGGTAGGGTAGGGAATCTGTCAGGTGCCAAAGAATTATCACTTTTGGAAAGTATGGATGGTCAAACTTTACTCTGGACTGAAATCCATTTTTATTGAGCATTATTAATTCAGCAATAATAGATGAAGAGGAAGATTCCACCATTCCACCATTCCTACAAGAACAGACCTAATATATAGTAGACCCCATTGGGCCTTACTTCAGAGAAAGTAGTAGCAAAACTACTTTACTAAACTCATTAATGGGTAGTTTGTATTCTAAACATTTCAATTCCTTCTAATTCTATTGTCATGACTTTGAGTTCAGTCCTCATAATAGAGAACACTATTACAGGTTTCCTTTTGGCAACTTTCCTTAAATACAGCTTAAAGGAACTCAGCATAGTAGCATGCAAGAAATACAGTATTGGTTAGGTAAGAAAAACTGCTTCAGGGAACTCTAATAGGCAGGTAATTGTCTTAGTCATAGGATAGTCTATTTTTAACAGCTAATGAAAGCAGACATTTTTTCATAAGTTTCAGTGGTTCCCAATTATGGCAATGGTGTTCAATTGTATATTTTACTTCTAATTTTTCAGAGAAAGAATCCCATTGCATCATTTTGTCAGCAGTCTCAGAAAGTACTCTGGAGGAGTTACAAATAAAGGTCTCTGCTTGCATGCTATCAAATTTCAGCAGCAGTTTGAGGTATCAAGTGATAAGAAGTATCTTCATACCTTCAACCCTCCATCTGAATTTCAAAAGTAGAGACAACATGGATCCAGTCCCAGAATGTACAGCATATGACTTTCAGTTTGACTTGAAACTATTTAGAAAGAGGAATTTAAATCTAGCATATTCTGGCTCTGCTGGAGCTAGTATAACAGAAGCAGCAACAGAAAGTCTGCCAAAATCATAACCTGGACTTTCTCAGAAGTTATTTTTTTCTTCTCAACTTCCATTTTCTGTTTTACTTTCAGGTGACTTGAGAATTTATTTCAGGTTTCTTATGATGGAATTTCGAACTTAGTTTATTGATGAAGGTAGAAAAGATGCTGCTGCTGTGTTGTTGTTTCCTGCAACACAATTTTCCATTATGCTAAAGCCTCATTCACTGAAACCCCCCATGGTTTCAGTCTAAAACTGCTAATTTTCCATGATTTGTTCTTTCTGAAGCAGGGGAAGCCAGAAAAAAAAGAAAGAGGAAGAGGAAGAAGAAACATTTTCTTCCTTCAAACTTTTGCTTTATCATATGGCATTAAACAAAACATGTTCAATAGTGATGTCCAATGACTTCCATTTTGGAATGTGTACTTGACCAGTTCATTTTCTGTTTCATTTCTACTACAGGTTTACTATAAATGCAAAAACAGATGAGTGAAAAGCTAACTTTGTCAAGAAGTAAAGTGGATGTCCTCGAAGACACATATCTTGCTCAGAAAATCTAGTGATGAATGTTTTTGTGACTCCTCTGCCCTCCCCTTAAATAACCAGCCATATGTGTCTATTATTACTTTGACAGAAGCGTTTGCCAAAAGGAGGAGCAATCAAGGCAAGAGTATGGTGCTCATTTAAATTAATTTTGTATCTTTTCCCTAAAAATGGAAAAATAGTCTCAGTCTATTCCATCTCAATTGTACTCAGATAAGGAAAGATTCTCCATTTTTCTCTAGTTGCAAATAAATCAGTTGCAAGTAAATAAGAGGGGAACAAAAATGATCCTGCAAATAGGAAAGAAGGTTGACTTCAGACAAGACATAGCATTTTTTTTAATCAACTAACCTTACCAAACCATAATCATCATGCATTCCAGATTTGAAAATACATGTTGGATGATAAACCTAAGATAAGATATCCTTTATGATCATTTTCTTACTGTGGGCACAACGGCACACATCAAAACTGAACTATAGTTACCCGCTCTTGAGGTGAAACACATACATGACACACCCCTAAACCTAAACCTCATCATAATTTGGATTAATTATGTATTATGCTTTTTTAAAACTTCTCTTTATCAAGGGCCTATTTTCAATCCTCAAAACAATAACAGGATTCCAAAGTAATTTAATGCAATCAAACTTTAGTGGCCTCCTTTTTCAAGTATTGAGGTTCTGAAGAGGCACAATGGGTGCCTTTTCAAAAAAAAAATTCCATTTTTTTTTAAAAAAAATTTAATTCCATTTATATCCCGCCCTTCTCCGAAGACTCAGGACGGCTTACAAGCTTAGCAGTAGCCTTCATTCTATGTATATGCCTGCTTATTAGGGCTTTCACACACACCCCAAGCGGCATTATTACAAAGTCAGCTTATTGCCCCCAACAATCTGGGTCCTCATTTTACCTACGTCAGAAGGATGGAAGGCTGAGTCAACCTTGAGCCTGGTGGGATGCGAACCTGCATTAATTGCAGGCAGCTGGTGTTACTTAAGGAGGCATTAGCCCACTGCTCCACCAAGGCTCTTTGTGATGTCAAAGAACAAAAATGGTGCAAAATTGATAAGGTATTCACTTTTGCCCTTTGGTGCAATCCCCAATCTGGCTCTTCCAAAAAACTAAATACCTGGGCTACATTCTACCACCCCTGCTCAGTAATGGCCATGGCCTTTGCAGGTCTCAGAAGCCAGTTCAAAAACCAGGAGAAAGAATTGCCTATTTCTCTCCAGCAAAGGAAAAACTCATAATAATAATAATAATAATAATAATAATAATAATAATAATAATAATAAAGTTGGAAGGGACCTTGGAGATCATCTAATCCAACCCCCTGCTCAGGCAGGAAACCTTATACCATTTCGGACAAATGGCTGTCCACTCTCTTCTTAAAAACTTCCAGTGTTGCAACATTTACAAACTTCTGGAGGCAGGTTGTTCCACTGGTTAATTGTTCTAACTGTCAGGAAGTTTCTCCTTAGTTCTAGGTTGCTTCTCTCCTTGACTAGTTTCCATCCGTTGCTTCTTGTCCTCCTTTCAGGTGCTTTGGAGAATAGCTTGACTCCCTCTTCTTTGTGGCAGCCCCTGAGATATTGGAACACTGCTATCATGTCACCCCTCACCCTTCTCTTCATTAAACTACACATACCCAATTCCAGCAACCGTTCCTTATATGTTTCAGTCTCCAGTCCCCTAATCATCTCTATTGCTCTTCTCTGTACTCTTTCTAGAGTCTCAACATCTTTTCTACATTGTGGTGATCAAAACTGGATGCAGTATTCCAAGTGTGGCCTTACCAAGGCATTGTAAAGTGGTATTAATACTTCATGTGATCTTGATTCTATTCCTCTGTTAATGCAGCCTAGCACTGTGTTGGCTTTTTTGGCAGCTGTAGCACACTGCTGGCTCATATTTAAGTGATTGTCCACTAGGACTCCGAGATCCCTCTCACAGTTACTACTATTGAGC
This sequence comes from Daboia siamensis, assembly GCA_024449315.1. Taxonomy (NCBI): domain Eukaryota; kingdom Metazoa; phylum Chordata; class Lepidosauria; order Squamata; family Viperidae; genus Daboia; species Daboia siamensis. The sequence continues at coordinate 616,997 of JAKJMR010000416.1, read as the reverse complement.
AAGGTACCCCCTATACTATACCTGTATGTTTGGTTTTTCTTGCCTAAATGTAGAACCTTACTTTTTTCACCACTGAATTTCATTTTGTTAGATAGTGCCCAGTGTTCAAGTCTGTCCAGATCCTCCTGTATCTTAAGCCTTTCTTCTGGAGTGTTGGCTATTCCTGCCAGCTTGGTGTAGTCTGCAAATTTGATGAGTTCCCCATTTATCCTTTCGTCCAATTCATTGATGAAGATGTTGAAGAGCACTGGGCCCAGAACAGAGCCCTGGGGCACCCCATTACATACTTCCCTCCATGTAGATGCAGTTCCATTGAGGACCACATGCTGAATACAGCCAGTCAGACCTTCTTAAAGGTCTCTACTACCTGAACCTTTCCTAACTCATCAAACATAAACAATATTCATGTTTATATTAAACTAGAAAGTGCCAATCATTCTTACACTTCAGTAGATCATTTCTTAGTTGTGTTGGATTGGACGTACAATATGCAGAGGTTTTTCAAATATTGTTAAGATACTTACTAAATACACTCTCAATATAATCAAATCAGATTTACCTTGCTGGTTATTCTAGATATTAATTCAATAGTTTTTCTCTTTTAGAAAGCAGGAAATTTTCAAATTTGGTTCTTCCCTCCTTTCTATTTAGCAAAATATTTCCCTAATTTCTTCAGGATAGAAATTTGTTTCTCATTTGTTCACGTTCTTCTTTCTGTTTCAGAAGAGGGTGAGCTAAAACAGTTTCTGATCTTTAAACTATTTTATAGATAGTGGAAGTGGAGAAAACATTGAGTAGGATGTGCAGGGGAAGGTGTTAAATATTTCTTTCCCTAAAAGGAGAAAGGAGCATGATGGTGGATTTTAAAGAAATATTTTTAACCGAATTCTGCTGTGATTGATAGAATTGCAATCAATACCTTAGCAAGCTACTGTCAGTCTACAGTTCCTTTGTTTGAATTGATATTGCATCATAATGCAGCATTCCAGAGGGATCCTTTAGAACAGGGGTGTCAAACTGCCGGCCTGCGGGCCGAAGCATCACAGAGAAACTGCGCCCATCCCATTTTCAGCAATGGGAAAAAGTTCTGATACGTCACGCGATGTCACATGGCGTCGTGAGTTTAACATGCCTGCTTTAGGAAGAAAAATTGAGGTATCCTCCTTAACCTTCCATGAACCATTCAAATAGTAGCACTGGGAAAATTGTAATCTGCCAAGCCACTAGTTAAGGCTCCAATGGCACAGGGGATTGACATATCCTGTTTAATAATAGAAAAAAAAATTGCACTTAAAAAAAAACAAAAACAACCTTATCTTGTGCTTAGAAGTTTTCTCTTTTTTTGAAAATAGCAATTTCTACCTCCTTGCATACTCCTATTTATTTATTTTGTGTTTATTTATGTGACTTTATACCACCTCCATTGCAAAACTAGGGTACATCAACTAGAATGATACAATAATACACTCACATGAAATTATCATATACAATCCCAAACAATTTGACCACCAGCATTCATTTGCGGTGTCATATTCTGTATCAGTGTTCTTCAGAAAAGAGCTGTTTTTTGAAGGAAAGGCTATTTCTCACAGTTTAAGTTCAACACAATAGAACAAAAACAACTATGCTTCTTTATGAGAATCAGAAGTAAGAGAAATCTATATTCTAAAGATATTTCTATCAAAACACTCTGAAGTATTTGCAAAAATGGATTTAGAGACACTTTTCCATAGTCTCAAGGCAAAATCAACATACTCTTCTAAAAATATGCATTTCATTCAGTTATTTCCACCCACATTAAAATGGTATATTTTCACCAATATCTTTTTTGTAATGTGGTGACCAAAACTGGATGCAGTATTCCAAGACCACACATGTTGAGACTTTGGAAAAAGTGCAAAGAAGAGCAACTAAGATGATTAAAGGCCTGGAGACTAAAACATATGAAGAATGGTTGCAGGATTTGAGTTTGGCTAATCTAGAGAACCACTGATTGGTTCAAAATTGGGAAAGGAGTCCGGCAAGGCTGTATACTGTCGCCCTGCCTATTTAACTTATATGCAGAGCACATCATGAGAAAGGCTGGGCTAGATGAATCAAAAGCTGGAATTAAGATTGCCAGAAGAAATATCAACAACCTTAGATACGCAGATGATACCACTCTAATGGCAGAAAGTGAAGAACTAAAGAGCCTCTTGTTGCGGGTGAAGAAGGAGAGTGCAAAACTTGGGTTGAAACTTAACATTAAGAAAACTGCTCTGTTCAAGAAGCAGACGAGACAGCTGGCAACGGTAGAATTCTTTATTAGGGAACCGGGCAAAGAACACGTTTGACAGCGCCTCTATTTATACTTCAGCTGGCCGGCGGCTGGCCAATCAGCGTAAAGCCGGTTTCCCGCTAGCGGCAGGACCAATCGGCTTTCCACATTCTGACAGCTCGGAGCTGTCAGTGCTAGCGCCTGCGTGGTAGCCTGGTGGAGTTTGACAGCCGAGAGCTGTCAACGGCTATGCATGCGCAGACGCTTCCCGGCAGCTTTTGACAGCTGTCAAAAGCTGCTGCGGCGTTTACCTCAGAACTTATAACTTGTTAATAACTTAACGTGAATACACAACACCCCTTATCCCTCCCCCGGTTTGGTACGGATGTCCTCTCGGGCGTTCTTCCGCGTTGGTCCCCACTCGAAGTCTTGTAAGTACGCAGGGGGTCTTTTTTCTCTTTGTGAGCGGCGGAGAGGAATGTGTTCCTGGCCTCCATCTTCGGGAAGTGTCGTGGCCGGATTATTGATGGGTTCTGAGTCCTTAGTGGTGGCTGGCTGCGTTGGGGTGTGTCTTGCGCTGGTGTTGCACAGTCCTCCCTTCCCCCTGTGTTCGGCAGGCTTCATTGTCTTAATTGATCGATGTGTCGCCGAAGGAGTCTGTCTGTGCCGGCGTCGATGACATACGATAAGGGCCCCGTCTGTTGAAGAACGACCCCCTGGAGCCATTTGTTCCCCTCTCCATAATTCCTGGCCCAGACGGCTTGGCCGACAGAGAGAGTTCTGAGCTGCCTGGGCAGGCTAGGTTCTTCTGTGGCCCTGTCGGGGTGCAAACGGTCTAGCCTGGTTGTTAGTCGTCTCCCCCAACGGAGCTCGGCAGGCGACAGTCCGGTAGACGTGGAAGGGGTAGTATGTTGGGATAACAGAAATTGAGCCAGCCTGCGGTGCCAATTCCTGGTGATGATCTTCCGTAGTGCCTCTTTAGTGGATTTAACCATAACCTCGGCCAAGCCATTCAACGAGGGGTGAAACGGAGCTGAAGTAGTGTGCCTAATAGAGTTCCTCGTTGTGAAAGTCTGGAATTCGTGGGAAGTAAATTGCGGCCCGTTATCTGAGACTATGACATCTGGCAACCCATGTGTGGCAAAGAGCCCCCTTAATACTTGTACCGTGGCTGCCGTGGTTGTACTGCTGACCAGTATCACCTCTAACCATTTGGAATAACTATCCACTACTATCAAAATACTTGCCCCTGGAAGGGTCCTGTGAAGTCCACGTGTATGCGGGACCAGGGGTTTTTTGTCATCTCTCATCTATGGATGGGAGCCTGAGGGTGAGCTGCTCTGACTACCTGGCAGGGGTAACAGCCGGCCACATAAGCCTCTATGTGCTTATCAATGCCTGGCCACCAGACGTAGCTCCTGGCTAACACCTTCATTTTGACGGTCCCTGGGTGACCCTCATGTAAAGTTTCTAGCATCCTTGTCCTATGCCTGTCAGGGATTACTACTCTGGTACCCCATAGGATACATCCCTTGTGGGCCGATAATTCCATTTTCCTTGAGAAAAATGGCTGGAACTCGGGTCCTGGTGCCTTAGATGCCATCCTGACGTTATGCAGGCGAGCACCCGTCCTAGAATTTTATCGGCAGAGGTTGCAGCGGCAATGTCTTTAACTGACAAAGGGCATTCCGGCAATTCAGAAATGGCTAGGATATTCCCAGCTGGGGCGGGGTCGGGGTCTACTACCGGCAGGGGAAGCCTACTTAACCTGTCCGCGTGCCCCATGTCCTTCCCTGGTTTATGTATTAACTTAAAAGAATAAGCTGATAAAAAGGTAGACCATCTAAGTATGCAGGGGGAGACGATTTGGGGTGTTTGCTTGTCACACGTAAAAATCCCCAGCAGAGGCTTGTGGTCTGTGAAGACGGTAAATTTCCACCCATAGAGGTAATCATGAAATTTTTTGACACTTGCCACTATGGCTAAAGCCTCCTTATCTATCTGCGCGTAATTGCGCTCTGGTTTGGATAGCGTTCTGGAGTAGAACGCGATTGGGATTTGCGTCCCATCTCTGGTTAGGTGGCTTAAGACAGCCCCGATCCCGTAAGGGGGAGCATCACATGCCAGGCAAAGTGGCAATTGATCGTTAAATAGTGTCACCGTGGAATTGCTGGTGAGCAATTTTTTTAGACGTTTAAAACTGATGTCGTGCTGAGGTGACCAACACCAGGGGGTTGCTTTGTCCAGGAGCCTGTGTAAGGGCTCCTCTATGGACGCCTTATGCGGAAGGAAGGTGTGATAAAAATTTAACAGCCCCAGGAAGGCCTGGAGTTGTTGCTTATTCTTGGGGGTGGGAGCTGTTTTGATGGCGCTTAATTTCGAATCAGTGGGGTGAATTCCCTCAGCGTCAAACTTATACCCTAAAAATTCTGTAGATGGGACTCCTATGGAGCATTTATCTCTTTTTAATTTGAGCCCCGCAGTTCTGAACCTGCGGAGGACTTCTGCCAATTTGTTTGCCAGGTCTAGCTCCGATTCCCCTGCGATTAGGACGTCATCAAAATATGGGCAGACCCCAGGAAATTCCTTTAAGGGTTTTTTCCATAATTTCCTGAAAAATCCCTGGGGCTGCAGAGACGCCGAATTGCAAACGGTTAATTTTAAATGCTCCCTTGTGTGTAACGATTGTCTGTGCCCTGGCCGTGTCAGGGGTGACCGGTAATTGTAAATATGCCTGAGCTAAGTCCAATTTTACGAAGATGACGCCAGACTTAATGGCAGCTAGCACATCTTTCACTGCTGGGACGGGGTAAGCGTGCGCGTTTAATGCGCGATTTAAAGTCGCTTTATAATCAGCGCAGAGTCTAATTTGGCCATTAGGCTTAATTGGGGTCACAATCGGCGTTTCCCACTCTCCCCCTTTGACTGGTTCTAATACTCCTAATCTGACAAGCCGGTCCAGCTCGTTTTCTATCTTGGTCTTAAGTGCGAATGGGACTCTCCTGGCTTCGATTCTTATTGGCATTATGTTGGGGTTTAATTTTAATTCTACTGGGGGTCCTGTATATTTTCCTAATGAGCTGTCGAAGACGTCCGCAAATTGCTTGCAGACAGCTTCTAAACTCGTAGAGTGAATAGCATTGACACCTGTCAAGGCTATTCCTAATGCCTCGAACCAGTCGAGTCCTAATAAACTGGAGCGGTTCTCCTGCGTGACCACAACTGTGAGGGGTCCTTTAAATTTCCTGAATTCTGTTAGAATTGTGGCTTTCCCCTTGAGTTTAATGGGGGTTTTTTGGAAATCAGCCAACCGCAGACTGGTGGGCCGTAAAGTTGGTCGCTGGCGGCTTTGGCTGCAAATCTCTTTGTAAGTTTTCCAAGAGATGAGGGAGACTGCGGACCCTGAATCAACCTCCATCTCACAAGGAACTCCCTGTAGAAGGACCCTGATCCTGACTTTGGGTTTCAGCACTAGGTTGACAGACCCTGCCATCTTACTCTGGCTCACGGTTAGCACTAAGGGCTGGGAATTCCTCCCCCCTGGGGGCGTGGCTGGGCTCATACCTGCAGATGTCACCTCTAACTCATGTAGGTTCTCCCGGCTCTGACTGCGGCATACGGCTCTGAGGTGTCCGGTTTTGCCACAGCCGTGGCACTTGGCACTACGGAAACGGCACGACGCCCTCGGGTGGCTCCCCCGCAGCTGGCGCACTTGGCTCTGATGCCCTGCTGAGTGGCCTGCCTGTTGTTTTGGGGAAGTCTTCGGTTGTCCCGTTGCAGCTTGACTCTCTCGAACCTGCGCTGGACGGCGTCTATGTCTGTGGAGACGTCGTTTCCCTCAGACCCGTTGTACGAGCTGTCCTCCTGATGCACGGACCCGTAGGGCCCGCTGTCAGGCGACCTTGGGCTCTCGCTGTGGCTGTCTTCCATGGAGACTTCGGCCAGCGTTAGGGTCGGCTTGGCGATTAGTTTTTTTCGAAGCCGCTCGTCCTTCAGGCCGATGACCACCTGATCGCAGATCCGGTCCTCCAGGTCAGGGAACTGGCATCGGCGGGCGGCGTGCCTGACCCGTGCTATAAAGTCAGTGACTGATTCTTCTGGCATCTGGAGGCGTCGGGCGAAGTGTACTCGCCAGAATAGTTCGGACTTGGTCGGCATGAAGTGCTTGCTCAGTCCTTCCGTGAGTTCGGCATAGGGAATAGAGGCGATGGGCTCCGGGCTGCCACATCGTATACGGCGGGGCCGCTGAGGCAAAGGAGCGCTGCTGCCTTGGCTCTGTCATCCGTTATTTTGTTGACCAGCAGGAACCCTTCTACCTGGCCCCAGTGCGACTCCCAACACTCGGGGTGGCGAATGTTGAACTCGCGGATGTGGCCGAGATTGGCCATGCTGTCCCGGTTGTGGTTGCTGCTTCGTGCCTGAGGGGAAGCTGTGCTTCCCTGTAGTGACTTTGCTCTGACTAGGGAAAAAAATCTCTTCTCTCCCTAGTAGTGACTTCAGCGGCACGTAGTGACTTCAGTAGTGGCTTCGCTCTGACTAGGGAAAAAAATCTCTTCTCTCCCTAGTAATGACTTCAGCGGCACGAAGCAGCGCATCCCATCCTCATCGCCAGTGCTCTGTTCAAGAAGCAGACGAGACAGCTGGCAACGGTAGAATTCTTTATTAGGGAACCGGGCAAAGAATACGTTTGACAGCGCCTCTATTTATACTTCAGCTGGCCGGCGGCTGGCCAATCAGCGTAAAGCCGGTTTCCCGCTAGCGGCAGGACCAATCGGCTTTCCACATTCTGACAGCTCGGAGCTGTCAGTGCTAGCGCCTGCGTGGTAGCCTGGTGGAGTTTGACAGCCGAGAGTTGTCAACGGCTACGCATGCGCAGACGCTTCCCGGCAGCTTTTGACAGCTGTCAAAAGCTGCCGCGGCGTTTACCTCAGAACTTATAACTTGTTAATAACTTAACGTGAATACACAACAAAAACCAAGATCATGGCATCTGGCCCTCTCAATTCCTGGCAAATAGATGGGGAAGAAATGGAGGTAGTGACAGATTTTATTTTCCTGGGCTCCAAGATCACTGCAGATGGGGACTGTAGCCAAGAAATTAAAAGACGCTTGCTCCTCGGGAGGAAAGCCATGGGAAATCTAGACAGCACACTAAAAAGCAGAGACATCACCCTGTCAACAAAAGTACGTATAGTCAAGGCTATGGTCTTCCCAGTTGCAATGTATGGCAGTGAAAGTTGGACCATAAAAAAGGCTGAGCGCCAAAGAATTGAGGCCTTTGAACTATGGTGCTGGAGAAGACTTCTGCGAGTCCCTTGGACTGCAAGGCGATCAAACCGGTCAGTCCTAGAGGAGATCAATCCTGACTGCTCTTTAGAAGGCCAGATCCTGAAGCTAAAACTCAAATACTTTGGCCACCTAATGAGAAAGAAGGACTCACTGGAGAAGAGCCTAATGCTGGGAAAGATCGAGGGCAATAGAAGAAGGGGACGACAGAGAATGAGGTTGCTGGATGGAGTCACTGAAGCAGTAGGCGTGAGCTTAGATGGACTCCAGAAGATAGTAGAGGACAGGGAGGCCTGGATGAATGTTGTCCATAGGGTCGCGATGGGTCGGACACGACTTCGCAGTTAACAACAACAACAAATCTAGAGAAAACATGGACCAGGGGTGATATGACCGCAGTATTCCAATATTTGAGGGGCAGCCATAAAGAAGAGGGGGGGTCAACATATTACCAAAGCACCTGTAAGGCAAGACAAAAAATAATGGATGGAAACTAATTAAGGAGAGAAGCAACCTGGTACTAAGGAGAAACTTCCTAACAGTGAGGACAATTAACCAGCGGAACGGCTTGCCTTCAGAAGTTGTAGGTGCTTCATCACTGGAGTTTATTAAGAAGGGACTGGACAGTCACTTGTCTAAAATGATAGAGTCTCCTGCTTGAGCAGGGGACTAGACTAGAAGACCTCTAAGGTCCCTTTCAGCTCTATTCTGACTGATTTCCAGAATAAAGTTCTAAATCACATCACTGAAGTTAGAATATTAAGTCTCCATAATGTCCAGGAAATATGTATTCCTTTGTTTTGTTTTTCTCTGCAAGTTTAAATGATATAAATTAAGTACAGTGTTCTTGCATTTATTTTAAATAAATTATAATTAAATAATAAATTGTTTCCTCTGTAATTTATGTTTGCTTACTTTGAAATTGATGTAGTGGTTTTCAATCAAATTGGATTTGTTAAAAGTAAATTGTCCTGTGATCAATAAAGCATAGGGATGAAGATTTAAGCATGGTTAGAATCATTAAAAAAAAGCTTTAATCTGTATGCTAAAGAATAAATTAAGACATATTAAAACTGTTGAAGACTTTGCCTACTGATACCAAGGACTACACACTAAGGGCAGAATTCCATAAAAAGCTAAATATGTTTAAACTCATTCAAATAGACATAAATGAGTTAGAATCAGACTGTTTGGGCTCAAGTTTGTTTAGATTATATCCAGAAAAATTGATGTAGCAAATAAGTTGGGTCTAACTTTCTTCTCCTGTTTTGACCATCTATTTTTAGTCTGAGGGAGGGTATTTATCCATCATTTCTCTGTTGACTAGATGCATTAAATTCAGGGGAAATAAGAAACATAAAAATAATACCTGTGAAATTGGTAACTGAATAATAAACAATTAAAAAGAAACTTTAAAAAATATAAAAAGTAAAATGGAACAATAAAAAAACTTAAAAGATTATAAAGAAGGAACTGTAAAGAAATTATATGGAATTTCACAATCAGAGTGCTGTTAGAGCCTGAGTTTCATCAATCTAATATCTCTAAGTATAAGCATAAGAGATATAAAGCAGAGGCTTCAATGACTAGGAACAGATACATCTGTAATGAGACTTTCACTGTCCTTGGTGAACCAGTGATAAAGGAATTCCGTTCTTGAAACCAGCACACATTTGCACTGAACTGAAACAATAATTCAGGACTGACAATACAGCACTTGCATACCCCACTGATCACTAGATTTTTAAAAAAACGGAAATATCATCAAATCTTTGCTGATTCCAATGCTCTCGTAAGATTTGAGGGGGAAAATTTGGTAATATAATTTGCTTGCTCATTTGGACATAAGTGCCATAAAAGAAAATTCTGGTGGCCTTAAAAGATTGCCAAGCAAATAACAACCGTGATTGTCAGGGAATGTAGAGAAGGAATGGAGAATGAAATGTGGCCAATCAACACACAGTAATCTTCTTTTTTTATTTTATAAAAATTATTGTGGATAGGTCTGTATAGAGCTGTAACATACAAATAGTTCTTGACTCAAAACCATTCATTTAGTGACTGTTTGAATTTAGAACAGCACTGAAACAGGTGGCATACAACTGGGTTTGCACGTATGACTGTTGCAGCATTCCCTTGATCATGTGATCAAAATGACAGTGCTTGGCAACAAGCATGTATTTACAATGGTTGCAGCATCCCAGGATCATGTGGTGGCCATTTGCAATCTTCCTAGAAGGCTTCTGAAACTACAGTCAGTGATGAAAGCCGGATTCACTTAACAACTGCCTGATTCACTTAACAACTGCAGGGACTCATTTAACAATTGTGACAAAAAAGACTATAAAATCAGGCATGAGTCACTTAACAACCAGTTCACCTAGCAACAGAAATTCTGGTCCCAATTGTAGCCATAAATCCAGGATTTATCTATTGTACAGAGTTTCAGTCACAATCAACATCTTGACTTTACTTTATGGAAGCCTCTGTTATGGAGCCATGTATGATTCCTATAAACTATAATGGAATTAGATGATGGCATTCTATGAATCAACAACTGATGATGAAACCATTCAGATAGTAGATTGATTTTATTGGGCTCAATAAGAGATAACAATAATCCACTGGAAAAATAAGGAACAGGTTAAATTTAGGAGAGGAAAGCAATAATATGGACTCCATGAGTCACTATCAGATAAGATGATAAAGGATAAAGACATTTTTACTTACAACAAAGATCAGAATTCTAAAAGCAATCTTTCCCCAGTGGAAATGTATGTGGTTGTGAATGCTGGCTATTGAGAAAGATTGAAATTTGAATTACAGATCTTTACTTGTTACTGATAATGTTGTACCATGGACTGCAAGAAGAACCAATAAATGGGCTTTGAGAAAAAAAATAAAAACTAAAGACAGTTAAGACAATGATCAGCGAGCAGAAATTCATAAACTTTGGACATGAAATAGAGGAAGGTGATGGAGTATGGGTGGAAAAAGTCAGTTCTGCTTGGCAAACCTGAGAGCTGTAAAAGAAAGAGAAGCAATGGATAAGATGGATGGACATATCAGGCACATCCCTTGAATGTCCTTGGAATAAATACAGAATGTCACAGGTATAGATAAAGTTAGAGCATATCTGCCCATACAATTACCAAAAGACAGACCCAACTAGATGGCATCTAATTAATGTTGCTTTGCAGCACAGTCAGTTTCTTTCTTATATATTTACAGGTTCTTATCTAAATATTTCTTTTTTTAAAAAAAGCTGACAGTTCAGGGAATGGAGCCTTTTGGTCCCGAACATTGCTTGCCCATGGCTACAGCTATCTTAGTTATTTTATGATGGGTCACTTCCATTCAAAGTTTAAATCTATCGGGGGTTTTTCAAGTGTAGTTTGTAGATCAAGGATGAAGACTTGATGAGAAATTGGTAAATGCTATGACAGAACATACATTTATAAAACTATCTATGAGAGGCTTAACAAGTTTGGGCTACTATAAACCATATTGTTTGATTCCAATTACAGTACTTAGGATGGTATGTGAAGTCAGCCAACTCTTTCAGGCATAGTGCAGCAATGTAGCACAGCTTTGTTGGTTTCAGGGGTGGATCATGGTAAATATGAACTAGAGAGAAAACTCTTCCCAAATCACTGCTTGATGCAACCATTTCATATGTACCTCTCAGAAATGCGTCTTATCCAACCTAGCTGCTGTGTCTTGATTGCCCAGAGGGAGTCCTTAGAAGGCCATCTCACATTGTTCTTAGAATTTTCTTAGAGTCATAGCTGTAGATTGATGATTCAGATTTTTCACAATTATGGAGACTCTGAAACTTAATAAACTATTATAAGGCCATGAAAGTTTATATAGACCTACCAAGATGTCATACCAATACTCAAAGGGTTCCATAAAAAGGAGTATTGTTTATTTCATTTTCCTAACCAAAATATAAACAGTCCTTCTTTTATACATTTACATTCCCCGAAACAAAATTCTGTTTTTCCACCTGCCAGTATAGTTGCCAAAATAGAGATTTATTAAGGTCAATCATTATTCATGGTTTGCATTTCAGTAGAAAGGATTTCTCAGTGGGAAGGAGGAGTGGGAAGGAGGATTTCTCAGTGGGAAGGATACTCCTCAAAGTGAGTATCCTCAGACTGGGAATTGAAATCACCCATAAGTGATGGAGATTACTTTTTTTTTTTAATGGATCTAACTACTACGGGCAAAGTGGGCTTATTATCAAAACCAGTTCCAGGTTTTCCTCCACACATCTTGGCTGTTGAAACCTGTATTGTAGTGCACAGTTGGGGTACCACAAATGTTGAGAATTCCTGTGAAGTACCAATTGAATTATAATTATTAGTTTTCTTTAAATTTGTCCTAATTATAGGTTATCCTATATATAATTAATACTTGGATTTTAATCTATATACCATTTTAATTATACTTAAATGGAGCAGACTTTCTTTGTCTATTTATTGTTGATGTAATCTCACTTCTCACATTGATAAGGATTCAGGAGACAGTTTTATACCCAGCCACCTGCAAGGTTCATCTTTATCAGTGAACAAACTCATCAGAATTATCTACTAGTTTACACAAAGAAAATAAAAAAGAAAATGAGGACAGCTCCATCCTAATGTATGTTCGTGATATATTGCTGTACCCAGGAAACTGTTCAATTGCTGGATTTCTTTGAATTCCATCCTTTTTCATTTTAATGCCTATTACTAAGGAAAATTAATGAGAATTTTGCTTGGAAAAGGAACAATTTCAGTATATTGGAGAGGTTAAGAGCCTGACATCTGCTTTCTGGGAACAGTGGGAATTATTGTCAAGGAAATATAAATGACATAGGGTTGGAGAAGGCTGTTGGTATGATAATCAATCATAATTAAGTAAGCTATCATGTGTAAGCTATCATCTTACTCAGTTTATCTTTGAGTCAAAGTACATAGCTACATACAGAAGCAAAGTTTACTAAACCATTGAAGTTTAAGAAGAAGTTATAAAATTAGGAAAAATCAGAATACCAAAAAATGTTGGTTATTAATTCAACTCAAATTTCTAGACATGGAAAAGAATCTTCCATATGAATCAGGAAGTAAAATAAAATTATACATTAACAAGTGTGCATAAAGCTTTATCAACACTATTATTATTTTATATAAAGAAAAATTCAGGCCACCCATATCTATATAGACTTATCCACACATTTATATTCCAAATCACTGTTTTCCAGTTGGTTTAAATCACATCTCTGGTTGCCCAAGAAAAAGCACAAGCACTCATTTTACTTTATTATATACTAAACCACACGATACAATTTATTTAAGTGAAAAAAGAGTTTGAAAAGTAGATATACGCTTTCTTTTAATAAACTGATTCAATTTCTACAGCAAATATTCGTTCCATTAGGCTACCATTTAATTTTGTATTGAAAGACAATCTTAATTTCAACAAAGTGACTGATAGAAATAAATATTTTAATAACATTTTAGCTATTAAATGCAGGTGATTCTGGATAAAATGATATTGTTATTTTAAACAATATCATCTTTATCAAAACTATATGCATACCATGGTGTAATTTTAATTAGCTAATGACCATAGAAATAAAATATGAAATCTTTCTGGAGATGTTTCCCTGTCCATTGCCCAAATACATTTCTATAACAGTTTCCCACAAAGCAATTCAAATTATTGCAGATTAAATGCTCCACGCTTTAAAATCACTTCCATTAGTTAATGTCTTGAAACTGTGAGTTGGATGGTGAAATATGGTTCTTTATTTTTGGTAGTGAAATATGGTTCTTTATGATAAACAAGACAGAAGAGAGACCTTACTCGGCACTTTGTTCATATCTACATGCTATTCTTATAGCAGAGTGTCAAATATTTCATCAGGATATAAGAGGAAGCCTGAAAATATGCTGTCATCTTCAGCACTAACATAAACCCCGTTCCAATCCCTTGTGACTTCTAGCCATACTCGGTCCCCTGCATTTAACTTCAGAATGGTAAGGAAGGAAGCCTGATCTATCTCCTGGCCATAGAGCGTTTCCCGACTTCTGATCACCTTCTTGTTCTGACAGACTATACTGATGCGGGCAGGACGTCCTCGTATTGTCATATGATAGGAGAAGACATAAGCCCCAGCAATGCTGCAATTAAATTTCCCTGTCAGTGGATTATAATGTTCCTGGTCGTTGTACAGTATCTTGTCAAACTTAATAGGCAGGTTTGGGGGTGGGAAAGGTTTGGATAGACCAACACTAAATGCTGATCTGGGGAGCATTGGAGTCTCACCTTTTGGACCTTTTGGACCTCTTGAACCTTTTTTACCAGGAGCCCCCCTGATTCCTTTGAAACCGAGGCTTCCTTTCACCCCTGGAGGCCCCATCATCCCAATTGGACCTTGGTCTCCTTTGTCACCCCTAATTCCAAGGTCCCCCTTTTCTCCCTTTTGTCCGTCCTCCCCTTGCCCACCTTCCACTCCTATGTTTCCTTTAATACCCTTTTCTCCTTTTGGCCCAACATCACCCTTCTCTCCTCTTTCTCCTTTTTCCCCTGGATCCCCCAAATAGCCCTTTTCACCAATGTCCCCCTTTTCTCCTTTTTCCCCATTTTCTCCATCAACACCTGGTAAGCCCAGTTCCCCCATGTCTCCCTTTTCTCCTTTGGTGCCATTCTCACAATTTTCTCCCTTGGAGCCCTTTTGACCTTTAACTCCAGTAAGACCATGGTTTCCTTTATCTCCTTTAAATCCAACTTCACCTAGGAGTATTAAAGACAGAAATAAAAGGTTAAAAGGAAAAACATCAAGCAACATCATGCTCCAGTTCATGCATCAGCTCTAAATTGCCAGGTCCCTTATTATTACAGAAATGGCATTTGCCAATTCCCGTCATCATAATTATTTGGTTTCTAGAGTCCTTCACTTTCAAAGACATCAGTGTAGAACAGGGCTTTTCAACCAGTGGTACAGGTACCACCTGTGGTACATTGGCACCTGGCAGGTGGTACATGACCATCCTAGAAAAGTGGTAGCAGGGGAGGGGAATGATCTGAACCGGTGGCTGAATCACACAAGCCTGAGTGAGAGATGGCTGGAGCTGCAGGGCTGTCAGGGCTCAGTGGAAGTGCCAGGATCAGTGCCAGGCTCCAGCTGGAGCTTGGCACTGATCCTGGCACTTCTGAGCCCAGAAGAAGCACTGATCAGCTGGAATGTTGCAGCATCTCCAGGGTCTTGTGATTTACATTCAGATGCTTGGCAACTGATTCATATTTATGACAGTCACAGTGTCCTAGGGTCATGAGAAGTGACCAAAACCTGCTGCAACCACCCAGTAGATGGGGGGAATAAAAACCAAACACCCCCACCCCACCCCCGCTGCCAATCCTCAACAGAAATGCTCACAACAATGAAAACCTCGGACAGGAGGAAGAGCACTGCCGGGTAGGCAGGTAGGTGTCTTGCTTGGCTGTGGCTTGGGGGGCGGCACTTTTTTCAGTGCCATTGTAACTTCAAACAGTCACTAAGCGAACTGTTGTAAGTCGAGGACTACCTGTACCTCATCACTTTTTTCCTTTTTTTTTTTTGGTCATCAAGTTTTTGACACCTTGCTAGGCGACTCAGATGTTGCCATATCCTAAAAGTGGTACAATGGGCGAAAAGGTTGAAAAGCCTTGGTATAGAAGAATAATACTATGTAGATATGGGCATGAGACATGCAAGTATACAAGTATATCTGTGAAGGAATTATTGGTCGGAACAGGTGTGTTTTGGAGCCAGGTAGTCATCCACTATGAAAAGGAGCTCATGACTACATGACTACATTTAAATATGACATACTGTATTTTTGTGCAATTTTGAAATGGATGTCAGACAAGCATCAGAATACAGAAAAGGCCTTTTTAAAATATTTAATACATACCCAACCCTATGAGAAAAACACTTTCCACCCATCGTGTTTATAAGAAAAAGAGTGATAATGAATAATCTCATAATAACTGTACTTCATTAAAATATTCCAAAGATATTTAAGCTTGAAAATAATTAAAGTAGGATCTCCTCCAGTGGCTCTCAGCCAACCATCATTATGCTGAAATAACTCTAATCAGGATATGCTACCTCAAAAATTTCTGAAAGACACTAGAAGATGTTATGTCACTTCATGAGGAAATGGCTATGATAATCCATTTTCGAGGAAGACTGTTGACTAAAATATAATGTTTACTTCCCCAGCACAAATATCTAATCCAACCTTCCCCAACCTAATATCCTGCAGATGAATTGAACTGGAGCTTTCATTGTTTCCAACCATCTTAACTTTTTCCAAGTGAGAATTCTCATAGGTACTTTATTGCCTTGTTTTTTCTCAAATTTTATGCAGCATACCTGGTTCTCCAGGTCTGCCTGGATATCCTGAGAGTCCATTTGCTCCTTGATCACCATGTTCTCCTTTATCTCCTATGACATTGTTCCAAAATAGAAAGTATATGTTAACTGTTAATGCACATTCACCATCTCAGGGTTGACTTTTTTTTAATAATTTCTCAAAGTGGAGCCTGAAGCAAAAGTTGAGTTGCTCTGAATAGGCCTTCTCAATACTGCTGCTGCCTCCTCCCCTTCATCTTCATTATCATCATCATCATCATCATCATCCTCACCTAGGTTTACAGCTCTTTGTTTTGCAGAGATAGGACACTTTGGAAATATAAGTTTATATTATTATTATTATTATTATTATTATTATTATTAATAATAATAATAATAATAATAATAATAATAATAATAATAATAATAATAATAAGAAGAAGAAGAAGAAGAAGAAGAAGAAGAAGAAGAAGAAGAAGAAGTTGGAAGTGACCTTGGAGATCATCTAGTCCAACCCCATACCATTTCAGGCAAATGGCTGTCCAGTGTCTTCTTAACTTCCCACTCTTAAAGGATAATCAAGAAATAATGGCTGCCAGTTTGCTTCTGAGTCCAATTCACCTCAATGGGATTGGCCTGTTCCACCCGGATAGCCTACTGGGGGCATGCTGCAGAACCCATCAGTCAAGGAATTTCAGCTGGTAAGATCCAAAAATAGAACTTTTTCTGCCATGGTTCCTGCCCTCTATCTCACCCCTTTGCCCTGTGATCAAATCCTACTTGGGCTTCCAAAAGGCCTTGAAAATGTGGCTACGCCAACTACCTGGTACCCAATGAAGATATGACACATTGCAGGTGGCTGATGGAGTAGAGAATACCTCACCTCTTCCTTGTGGCACTTTGATCCTTCCATCTCCATCTTGCTTAGATTTATTTTAATTGAATTTTTAAATTTAAGACCTCTATTTATTTTTGAATGGTTTATACCATAATTTCTTCCGTGTCTGTAAGCCACCTAGAGTTGTCTTTGGCAAGATGGGCAGCATATAAGTTGATCAATAAATACATGGGAGAAGGTGACCAAAGTCAGAAATTAAAGATAATTTTTATTTTTCCTTTGGAAGGTTTTCACCCTCATTTGTTGGGGAACCACTTCTCATTAGGGTGCCTCATCCCATGTTTTAGCTCTGCTTTCTTTATCCCCTTCAATAGGTCAACTAAATACATGAAAGTTCACTTCTTACATTTGGAAAATATTGCTACAGTAATCCAGTCCATGGTGGTGATGATGATTGTTTTTAAGAATTTTAATATTGTTCTTACCTTTGTTTCCTTTGAATCCTTTTGATCCTGGTAATCCAGGAGTTCCTGGTAGACCAGGATGGCCTTTTTCTCCTACCTCTCCTTTAAGTCCTATTTTTTAAAAAAATGGAACGTATATTATTTGAAAAGATTCATATGTCACAGAATTAAAGACAATGTCTTTAATACAGTTATTTAGTTTTGCTGTCCTAAGTCTTTGGATTCTTTTTTTATATTGTTATTACTACAGGTAGTCCTCAGCCATTCATTTAGTGACCATTTGAAATTACAACAGCACTGAAAAAAATGACATCACCAGTTTTTTTTCCCGCTTATGACCATTGCAGCATCCCCATGGTCACATGATCAAAATTCAGAAATTTGGCAACTTGTTCATATTTAGGACAGTTGCATTGTGTGAGGGTCATGTGATCATCTTTTTGTGAACTTCTGACAAGCAGAGTCAATGGGGAAGCCAGATTTACTTAACAGCCATGTTACTAACTTAACAATTACAATTATTCACTTAACAAATAATAATAATAATAATAATAATAATAATAATAATAATAATAATAATAATAATAATAATTTGGAAGAGACCTTGGAGGTCAACTAGTCCAACCCCCTGCTAAGGCAGGAAACCCTATACCATTTCAGACAAATGGCTGTCCAGTCTCTTCTTAAAAACTTCCAGTGTTGGAGCATTCACCACTTCCAGAGGCAGGTTGTTCCACTGATTAATTGTTCTAACTGTCAGGAAATTTTTCCTTAGTTCTAGGTTGCTTCTCTCCTTGATTAGTTTCCATCATTGCTTCTTGTCCTGCTCTCAGGTGCTCTGGAGAACAGCCTGGCTCCCTCTTCTTTGTGGCAGCCCCTGAGATATTGGAACACTGCTATCATGTTCCCCCTAGTCCTTCTCTTCATTAAACTACACATACCCAATTCCAGCAACCGTTCCCTATATGTTTTAGCCTCCAGTTCCCCAATCATCTTTGTTGCTCTTCTCTGTACTCTTTCTAGAGTTTCGACATCTTTTTTACATCGTGGTGACCAAAACTGGATGCAGTATTCCAGGTGTGGCCTTACCAAGGCATTGTAAAGTGGTATTAGTACTTCACGTGATCTTGATTCTATCCCTCTGTTAATGCAGCCTAGCACTGTGTTGGCTTTTTTGGCAGCTGCAGCACACTGCTGGCTCACATTTAAGTGATTGTCCACTAGGACTCCAAGATCCCTCTCACAGTTATTACTATTGAGCAAGGTACCACCAACTGTGGCAAGAAAGATCATAGAATGGGTCAAAACCCACTTAGCCACTGCCTTGCTTAGCAATAGAAATTTGGAGCTTGTAAGTCAAGGACTACATGTACTACTAGTACTATTTGCTACCTATAGACTAGGAAGGCTACCTTTCAAAGTAATTATTCTGTGTTACTGTTGTTGAAAATCAATAACAAACTTTGAAAACCACTGATAGCTTTTCTCCATGAAAAATAGATAAAACTGTTCAAATTAAAGAGGAGCAAAGTCATTTTTTGTTTTTGAATAGTTACCCACTTTGTCTGCTGTTATGCTGCTTCTTCCCCACACCCATCCTAGAACTTACATAGAGTTCTAAAACAGATTCATACCCTCCACCTGTTGCCAAAAATGGTGGGGAAGACAGTTGTCATACCTTGCTAATAGATGCATTATAGAATTTCATATTCATGTTGGTTTAGATTTTCCTTGATAAGAATCTAAGAACAGAAGAACTTGCTTTTCCAATCCAAAGACTGATTTTTTTATATACTAGTTTAGGACCTTCTGATTCAGCATGGACACCCTGGCTGTACCTCTGGTAGCTTCCCAAAAGAACAAGTTTTTTACTTGGACTTCTACAAGTAATATATCTTTGAATTAAGGAGCAGTAACAGAGTAGGGGGCTGCATCTTGTCCCTCTTCTACAACACCTCCTTAACTCAAACTAGTATTGTCCTGAGCATGCATGATTTATGTGCAAGCTGAGGAAATGTCACAGTCCCTTTAAGAGGCAGTCAAGAGGTAAGGCTGGTATGTTGCATATGAAACACCTTTTCTTAGCCTGAATACAGCATATTTGTATATCAAGCCAATGGCCCATCTAATCCAACATTCTAACTTATATTGTAATCAGTCAGGATGCATTCAGAAAGAAAATTCATAAATAAATCAGAAGTTGAGCATCTACCTCTACCATTGCTTCCTATCAGCTGATATTTAAAGCAATATGCTTTTAGCACACTCATTAAGTCTAGTAGCTGCTGACAATCTGTTTCTCCTGTCCTATTTAGAGTATCTAAATTAGTAAATAATTAAATTTGAAAGTGAGAAATTCCACAAGTAATCAGTTGCTATTTATGCTGGTCTAGGACTGTAGCAAGGATTGGATTGGGACTGGGACTGGGATTGGATTGTATGTACCTGGCAATCCTGTTTCTCCAGGTTCCCCTTTCTCGCCTGGAGTTAAAGCACAACAATCACAGCAGTTAAAAAAGAAGTCCGAAGAGTCCAGAGTAAAGTTTTCAAATGGGAAAAGTGTGGTGGCTGTTCTGAAGGCATAATGTGGTGTAGACAATTCTGTTGTGACATCGTTCTTTTCAGGTATTTCAGTGAGGAGGCTGTCTTCTGTGGGGGCTGCATCAGAAGCATCTGGGTTCTTGGTGGTTTCCATCTCAATAGCTTTTACTTTAGTAAACTTTGGAAATGGGGTGCTTTTTCCCTCAATAGTAAGGTCAGCAATTGTTGTTAATAGGAAGGTGCAGGACCAGATCAGACACCACATTTTTGCGGCTGTAGGAACAGTTAATGCAACAGTATATCATAACTTGAATATTGAATACATCCTATTTTTTTTTACTTCTTAAGTTGTGTAAATGAACTACTAAAAGAAAGGGCAATAAGGGTGGTTCTTTTTGTTGCAATACACAGTTCAGCATCCTTGTTTCAGCCATTGTGCAAAATTGAGCTTAGTTATGCTAAAATATCTCAGTCTGAAAGCATATTTCCAATAAAAGCATATTTCCAATAAAAGCATATTTCCAATCAAAAATAATGTCTGTTCATGGGTGTGATTTCCCCCATTTTCTTTTATTTCATTTGGTCTTTTCAATTCTTCTTCAATTTTATGTTTTACTTCTTTTGATGAAATAACCAGCTAATATACACATGCCCTGTGTCCAATTTCCTACTTAGACTAAAATTCAGTAGGGACTCATATTACACCAAGAATGAATGCTGAGCCATTCCAGCTAATCAAAACTGTACCTGTTCTCTTCTTTGTGTACATGCTTCATACACCTCTAATAATGGCCCATACCTAAGCAGGTGGCTAGGAACAGTTAAAACAAATATGGTCACATCTTACAATAACTCATCTCTTTCTTTTTCATGCTCTAATGGAATTACTCTTCCATAAGGTGATTAATAGCATTATTGCTAACTACCAAATATGTTGACTTCATTTTTAGCATTTAGCATCCCATAAGAATTTAAGTCTTTATGCCACCCTCATTTCATCTGTTACTATAGCATTTGGCCAATTGGCCATGTTTTCCTCAAAGCAAAGAATGAAAATCCTAACAACTGTTTGACACACTCAGAGCAATAAATCCAGGCCTGGCTTTGACAGCCATATTACATGTCAAGTTTATTTTCACTGCTAAACAGAGAGAAATAGAAAAGTGTTAATCCTTGACTTACAACCAAAATTGCATTCAAAATTTCTGTTGCTAAGTGAGAGACTTGTTAAGTGAGTTTTGACCCCTTTTTATGACCTTTCATGGCATAGTTGTTAAGTGAATCACTGCAGTTGTTAAGTTAGTAACATGGATTGTTAAGTGAATCTGGCTTTCCCATTGACTTTGTTTGTCAGAAAGTCGCAAAAGATGACCCCAGGACACTACAACGGTCATAAATACATGCCAATTGCCAAGCATTCAAAATCTGATCACATGACCATGGGAATCCTGCAGTGATTATAAGTGTAAAAAATTGTTATGTCCTTTTTTTTAGTGTCGTTGTAACTTCAAATAGCCACTAAATGAGCTGTTGTAAGTTGAGAACCACCTGTACATGGAAAGAAAATATGGAACCAATACAG
Organism: Daboia siamensis; assembly: GCA_024449315.1. Lineage (NCBI taxonomy): Eukaryota > Metazoa > Chordata > Lepidosauria > Squamata > Viperidae > Daboia > Daboia siamensis. The sequence goes on along the minus strand of JAKJMR010000416.1, from coordinate 595,643 downwards.
CAAATGGTGAACTGAATAAAGCTGAGATTACTCTTGGTGTTTTATAATCTTGTATTTTTGGGTTTCAGCCAACAGTCACCAACTCTACCCTCTGGCCTCTACCTGTTCAATGGAAAGGTGATATTCTTACATTGAGATATGCTTGGACTCTCCATGTAATCAAAACCTCTATTTCAAAACCTTCCTAACTGCTATTGTAAGGAAGCATAACCAGGCTGAGTATAAGTGCAAAATGACCAGAAGAGAAAATTTGTTTGCCGGTAGATTTTAATAGATCTGTCTGTATCACACTAGTGTAGAACATGCCCAAGGTAAGTTAATAAGGCAAACTTGTCCTAACTTTTAGTGAGTTGCCCATGCCACAGAAAAAACTAGTTGTACTTTTGTGTAAAAAGACCATATATTCTTACACTAAAGCAGGTGTCTACAAATTTGGCAACTTTAAGTTGTAGACTTCAACTTCCAAAATTTCCAGAATTCTGGAAGTTGAAGTCCACAGATCTTAATGTTGCCAGGTTTGGAGACCCCAGCACTAAAAGATAACATACAACCTATAGGCAAAGGCAAGGAAGGAAGGCTTGAGTAGGATGGAGGCCTTCAAATCCCATTCTATTTGGGAATATGGATGCAATAATACTCACTACCCTTCAAAATGGTTTCTTTTAGATCACGGTGTCAAACTTGATTGTGTCACATTACATATCATGATGTTTTTTACCTTTGCAGAGCGTGATGCATCCAGCCCACCCCTGCCAATTTGATATCCCTGTCTTAGATGATCCTCTTTGGTGACAAGAATTCCTATAACAATACAGTCACAGAAATAGCTAAATGGACACTTTTATCAAAATAATATTCTTCTGTGTCATGAATATCAGACTTTTTACATCTTTGCTTTGGATTAAAAATGGATGGAGAAATCCACAGGTTTTTCAAGGAAATCATTTCATATCTATCTCAGAAAAGGTATATATGATACATGATATAATAATGTATCCAATCATTCTTTATCAGAGGTAGAGTAGAAATATTTATCCTATGCAAGATCAAATACAGAAATCCAATCATTATCTACTGATGATGAAAATGTTGTTGCTTTAATATTACTAATAACAACTTTAAAAACTTTGTGGATGAGTGAGAACTTGTTCTTCTGCTATATAAGCCTGAGTGAACAGGAAAATTCTGAGAGCCAAAAGAATTTCAAAGTAGATCATTTAGAGCACTACAGAGCTGGATAACAATGAGATGATTTCATAATGACTATCAGGTCAAGCTCAATTACACACATTAAAAGGTTTTAATAGGAAGCAAATTTAGATGCTTATAATTCAATGCAAGAGGAAGACATTTCATTGGGCTATAACCTATTCTGCATGTTCATAAGATTTCATATAGATTTGCTTATCACAAGATAAGTGTTGTGAGACCAAACCAAATAACAAGCATATTGCCTCATGGGCTTTCCAGAGACTCCCCATGGTTAACTAAACCAAAGTATCAAAAAGTAGTTCCACACAACCAATAGATAGCCCATTTATATGGTAACGTATCATTGGGAAATGTTTCTTTCAAAATCACTTCCAGCTTAAAGTTTTAGTAAAACTTATTAGGCAAAAGAGTTAACTGCACCTGTGACTGGTGGCTCCTCGTTCAAATGAAATGTATTTGGAACAATCTAGAGAAGAAATTTATGCTTTCTTTTAAATCTCTCTCTCTCTCTGAGGGTTCCAGATGCATTCACAACTTGCCTTGAGCAGCCTAGCTATATGCTCCAAATGTAGTCAAAATGTCTATTCGAAGCCACGCACATTATCACTGAAAATATAAATTTGAATTGTATGGGACTGGATGCTGTCCACTCCTCTTCTTGTCAGAAAGAAAGGACGCTTGTAAGTATACTATCCTATGTGCAGGTGATGTCTTCATGTTGTTAGTTGTGAAGTTGTGTCCGACCCATTGCAACCTCATGGAAAACGTTCCTCCAGGCCTTCCTGTCCTCTACCATCTTCTGGAGTCCATTTAGGCTCACACCTACTGCTTCAGTGACTCCATCCAGCCACCTCACTCTCTGTCATCCCCTTCTTCTCTTTCCCTCAATCTTTCCCAGCATTAAGCTCTACTCCAGTGAGTCCTTCCTTCTCATTAGGTGGCCAAAGTATTTGAGTTTTAGCTTCAGGATCTGGCCTTCTAAAGAGCAGTCAGGGCTGATCTCCTCTAGCACTGACTGGTTTGATCGCCTTGCAGTCCAAGGGACTTGCAGGAGTCTTTTCCAGTACCATAGTTCAAAGACTTCAATTTTTTGGCGCTCAGCCTTTCTTATGGTCCAAGATGTCTTCATACAATGTCATTAAAAACTTGGGAGATACCACCATGCATATAGTAGTATAAACACAATATATGTTCTGGGTTACTGACATTGTATACCAAAAATGAGGGTAAGCAATGATCCTGGTTTATGGTACTAAATTTTGAGTCTGAAGAAATGTAAACTAGGACTGCATACTCTTAACTTGCTTGGTATATTAATTAATGTATTTTCTTAGGAAAGAATAAATAGTGATCCATAAACTAGCACAATGAGTAGAGTTCCCATAACTCAATATAGCCTAGAGCCCTTTACTCAAGTTAAGCATGTTGTGTGAATAGAGCCAATCATAATAAACACTGGAACAGAATTAATAAAATATAATCTGACCAAACTCCATTTTTATCTATTTATTAGTCAGGCTTGTGAATTTGTGGTTCACAATGTCAAACATACTTCAACAATCATATATGTTTGCACTCCAGCTGTTTAAATTCAAGTAGATTTTGTATGCTTGTATGATTTGTATTGTTGGCAATATTTTTTTTATTTTTAAACTGACTGATAGTTTGCATTTTAGTTTTTTTTAAAACAAAAATATAGAATACAATCATTCAAAGATTGGTCAGGTATTTTGTACATTCATTTCATTATCACTTGGAAATGCCAAAGTGCTTTTCCAATAGGCAACTATGAACTGATCTGAAGAAGCTTCTTGGATGAGAAGCAAAACAGTTTCAAGGAAAAGAAAACCAGGAAAGTCCAGTTGTCTTTTGGAAAAGTACCTTCAAACAACCATGACCTGGATGATTGAGAATCTCCATAGACATGTCTGTTTTACTGTGTGGAATAATTAATGAGTGGATCCTTAAATCACAGGGGGAAGGAAGGAAGGAAGGAAGGAAGGAAGGAAGGAAGGAAGGAAGGAAATATACAAATGGTTATATTTGTCACATAACCAATGAAAAAAGAAGAGGGGCCCCAAAATAAGAAGAACTTAAAAGAAAGAGAAATGGAGGGGGGGGTCAAAACCAGACAGAGATTAGGCAAGAGAAAAGGGAAAGCAAAGAGAAGGAAAAAGAGAAAAGTTCTGCTTGGGTGATTTGTTCACACAGTGTATAAAACTCTGTGTCCAAGTAATAGTGACCATCTCCTCACATTTGTAAAACTGCAGAATAACAGTGAATTGCCATTTGATTCAGACATGGTATGATTCAATGTAGGATGATTGTAGCATGACTATGTTGGATCCAATGCTACATGGTTTGCATGAATAGCATATCACAAATTCTGTTCTCTTCTAGTGCTGTTATCTTTAGAAAAAATGTCTGTGTGCATGTATATTTAGGAGCAAAACAGTAATGTTTTTTTAAAAACAATAAATAAAAATCAACACATTTACTTTTCTATCCTCACAGAAGGAGAGAGGTATGACTAGTTCACTTCAGAGAGTACTTTGTCCCCAACATGGTGAGAGATCTGTGTTGCCAAAAAACTGATAATAAGACACCAACCCCAGCTTTAAGGTCAGCCAAGAAACAAACAAGAGAGAAGTTGTTTCAAAGATGCTGACAGTGGGTTCAAACAAGATGTGAAGGGTTATGTGGTCAGTCTCCTTTTCAGGTCTGCTCTGGTATGTTCTACTCCAAACAACTATAGTCAATCTGTTGTATTGTAAGAGTTCCATAACTGAAACAATTAGCAAGGTAATGGCCTGTGAGCTTTACTGAAACAGAACGCCAACAGAAACACTCAGGAAGAAACCTTTGGATAGACTTGTGTCTATCAAAGTCTACTCTCTGGTAAACAGAACTGAGCAGCAAGGGTGGTAATACATGATTAACAGTGGGAAGGGAGAAGCTTAAAGTACCAGCTGTACTTTATGAAAATAAATTTATAATAAAAACATAAAAATTAAAGTTTTTCATGCCTCCCCTGGCCTCTCTCTTTACCTTTCCAAGGGACATATGCCTCGTGGTTTGGGAAACCTTGCTCTAAATGAAATGATATCTTTGGGAAAGAGCATCTCTACATTCTTACTTGGCTGTTGTTGTTATTGTTGTTTTAATGCATCAGTATTTGATTTTATAGCTTGTTACATGATGGTTATGCATGATTTATCCATTCATGTAAGTTCAATATGTGTTTATGATTAAAAACACAAATTGTTCTTAATCATGCACACATCTATACTATTAGCTGAATGAGAGGATTGATGCAATTCCCACAGCTCCCTCACATCCATAGACTTTCAATGGTAATGCTCAATCTAGCATCAACAAACAGGAACTTGCTTGGAAAGCCAATGCCAGTCAAAGGATACCTTCCTCTATTCATAATGAACAACTTTTCCAGAGAAGATCTACAATTTGTTTTATTGGTTTCCTTTGTGAAGTAGATTATTTTATATATCAGTATGTATACTTTATATTTAATCCTCAATTCAATGATACCAATCCTAGAGAAGATACCTTCCTGATGCGTTGGGCAACAACTCCACAATCTCTGTCAAAAACTGGGTATTTAGAATTTTAGGAGCTGAAGTGTCAACATTGGGACAATTTCTCTATTACTCTCAAACCAACATTCTTTTACCTTAAAACTCCATTCTGTAGAGTTACAGACTCTACCTGGATTTTGTAGAATTACAGAATCTACCTGTAATCTTCCAGAATTTTGTGGTCTCTAATAAATTTGAATCTTTAATGTTTCCATCCAAAATTTTTTAAATATTCAAAGGGGTGAACATAACTTTAAAAAAGTGTGTTTCTATATATCTGGAACTGGTCTTCTCAGGGTGCCGCCGATGAAAGACTATCGGCGGATAACACCCAGGGGAAGGGCCTTCTCTGTGGGTGCGCCTGCCCTCTGGAACCAGCTGCCCATGGAGCTTAGGACTGCCCCCGACCTTCACACATTTCGCCGGGACCTGAAGACCTGGCTCTTTGAGCTCTCTGGCCCAGGCTGAGAATTTTTAACTGGGGTTTTTAATTTTAGGGATGATTTAATCTTTTTAAATTTGTTTTTAACTTTTGTACTGGTTTTGTTTTAAATACCCTGTAAACCGCCCTGAGTCCTTCGGGAAAGGGCAGTATATAAATCTAATAAAATTAAATAAATAAATAAATAAACTAAATTCTGGATTTCAATCTTAGATTTCATATTGAAGAGCCACTCAAATTAATGATATATAATTGTAATGAAAGTTTCTCATTCAGACTGAACAAATTATTCTTGCTCTCTACTTATTCCCTTTGCTTTCTTTCCTTAGTGACATCTCCTCTGCATGTCCAAATAACACTTGGATATTTAACTTCTGCAAATTGATGCAAAGAATGGTAGTTGGTTATCTGGCAGTGATATATACAGCTTCCTATCTTCCTAACTCATTGGTATCTTGAGTCATTCATTTTCTCTTTTTTCATCTCATATTTATTTTCCTCAGCACCTTAATATGTTCTGAATAAAATAACATATTACTTCTACTGCATTGTACTTGAAATGTTTAGTGAACAAAATGGCCAAAAATATTCTAAACAAAATATTAACCACCTATACTACATAAAGACATTTTGTTAAAATGCCTAATTTTTATTATATTCCCCATATATATTTGTTTAGCTTCAGTATCTTTTTAGTTTTGGTTTAATATGGATATTAAAGTGGATTGGATAATTCCATTGTTGCATTTGTCTGCAACAGAAAAATATCAGGATTGTTGTTTGTTTGTTTTTAATTTCATTCTGATAACCTCCATCTTGAATTTTTCCAGAAAAAGTAGATTATCTTTTTGCAGTCATTCAAATGTTTCATGTATAATTGCTTTGGTGAATTGGCTTCAATTGACAGCAACATCAGAAGTCCCAATATTTCTTGAAATACAGACATCATGTAAAAAAAGAGAGCTTATTATCTCCTACCTTAAGGATATGCTTATCAGGAGTCGTCACCCTGTAGAGTACATTGCAGTAGCAGTCTTCAAATTCAGTGGTAGTGAGCTGTTTTGTTTCTTTTATTACATTAATTATAGCCAATGAAAGAATGTAGAAAGCAAAGAAGAACTGGGATTGGCGACTTTTTCAGAAAGTCAACACAGTGACACTGAAATTGGAGTAAATGTAAATTCAGTGCCCTACACAGATCTGAGTTATTTGATAGGTTTCTTTAGTCAGGTATTTGAGAGATGAGTGGATTTCAATTATGCAACTGTGATGTGATGCTTTTGAAAAAAATGTTAGATTTATATGTGACTTTTCCCCAAAAACCTTCCTGTGTACTACAGCACCTTTCTTCACAGGTTTTTCTGTATGACAACACTGTGGCATAAGTTGGATGAGAAAGAAATGACTAAGTGAGCTTCCAGGAATGAGTGACTGCATGCATATGGATCTCTGTAATCCTAAATTTTACAAAGTAAATTCCCCTTCAATTTGAACTCAGTAAATTCATGAGTACATCCTTACTATTTTCTAGGCAAATACAATAGTGATTTTCCATTGCCTTATTCTGGGATATTTTTACATACCCCTTAGATTTCTTAATAGTTTGTCGTATAAGAACCAACTAGGCTTGGCTCAGCTTAACTTTGTATCCCAAACAATGCCAACCAGTTACTGCCACATGTTGAGATGTAATCTGATTTACAGCATCTTAACCAGGCCATCTTACTAGCTTTATAAAATGGAATGGAATGAACCTTAACTGCCATATCTTGAAGGAACTTGTCAGTTTTGAGATGGCAATTTTACATAGAATCATAAAATAAATTTAAGACTTATTGCTAAGATCTTTTGAAATTTTAATTAATGATTTGACCACCATTCACAAGATAAACAAGACCAGTTATTTGGCTTGCATTTAGTATAGTAGCATTTGTTTATTTCTTCCATTTAAATACCACAGTTGATGAATCCAGGCAGTTCCTACCGGTATTTATCTTAGAGAAGAAAGGCAAATTTCTACTTATTCATCTTAAGGACATAATGCAGGTAGGTAATTCAACTAGGTAATTCAACTTCAGTTCAATTGGGGCAACTCAACTTCACTGAAGATGTTACCTAGCCTGATACATCATCCATATATCATACATACATATATCATATATCATACATCATACATCCGAGCTACAGATATTCACCATTATTGCAAACATCTCAACTTCATTAATTTATTCATGCATGCATTCACTTTATGTTTTGTCATATAAAATACAATAATCATTTTAAAGTTGAAAAATGGAACCAAAACAGTCAGCAAAAAAACATGTTGGTATTTATTGCCATCAGATGTGGTGATGGCCACTAATTTAGACAGTTTTAAGAAGAACTGGAGAAATTCATGGGAAAACAAGATAACTATTTCAGATAGAAGCACTTCCTCCCCAATCACAGGCAATATAACTTACTGTAAATACCCATTGCTAGGTAGCAGACAATCTACCTCAATTATTACTCAGGCAGGAAAACCAAAATAGTTCCCTATTTTAAATACACAAAATGTAGGTATACAATTACTACTATTTTGTGTTTTTAACTATTATATTTGATAAATTATATTTTTAATAAACATTACTCTCTGCAGGCATTTTATATACATTGTCATAGATTGCTATAATTCATTTTAATATATTTATCCTACGTTTCTTCAGAGGAGCTTAGGGACAGGTGTGTGATCCTTTTGTTCTCATTATATAATACTAACAATCTTTTTACAAATATATTAGTTTCAACTAAACTGAAAGGCAAGGATTGTTGGTTGACAAACCCATGCCTGTGATGTTGTTGTTAACTGCGAAGTCGTGTCCGACCCATCGCGACCCTATGGACAACATTCCTCCAGGCCTTCCTGTCCTCTACCATCTTCTGGAGTCCATTTAAGCTCACGCCTACTGCTTCAGTGACTCCATCCAGCCACCTCATTCTCTGTCGTCCCCTTCTTCTATTGCCCTTGATCTTTCCCAGCATTAGGCTCTTCTCCAGTGAGTCCTTCCTTCTCATTAGGTGGCCAAAGTATTTAAGTTTTAGCTTCAGGATCTGGCCTTCTAAAGAGCAGTCAGGGTTGATCTCCTCTAAGATTGACCGGTTTGATCGGCTTGCAGTCCAAGGGACTGCAGGAGTCTTCTCCAGCACCATAGTTCAAAGGCCTCAATTCTTTGGCGCTCAGCCTTTTTTATGGTCCAACTTTCACTGCCATACATTGCAACTGGGAAGACCATAGCCTTGAATATATGCACTTTTGTTGACAGGGTGATGTCTCTGCTTTTTAGTGTGCTGTCTAGATTTGCCATGGCTTTCCTCCCGAGGAGCAAGCGTCTTTTAATTTCTTGGCTGCAGTCCCCATCTGCAGTGATCTTGGAGCCCAGGAAAATAAAATCTGTCACTACTCCTTTCTATCTAGGGTGGCCCTGCTCATCGCTTCATTGAATCATGCAAGCCCCTTCACCACGACAAGGCAGTAATCCATGAAGGGGATGCCTGTGTTATCATAACCCAATTATCCAATCAATATACTATACTGTCTCTCACAACTTTGGAGCAATCTATTTTCACGTTATTGAATGGAAAATAATCAAACGTTCATCCTTACATTATATGAGCAAACTGTTTTGATGTCTAATTTTTGCCACCCTAGTTCTCTGAATTTATGTTTTGGACTGTATGCAATTTTAAAGGTCACCTACTTCAGCAGATTTGCTTGAACCACTATTCGAGTTAAAGAATTTTCATTATTTTTCTTCACTTACACTTGATAAAAATAGAATAAGAATAGAATTCTTTATTAATAATAATGAATAATTTTTGGATTAAAATTTGGTGGAATATGCAGAAGATATTCAAGAAAAGGATAAAGTTTTGTCCGCAGTTGTTTTTATTGGGCATTATTACTGATACTACCGTGCTGGACATTAACTTGATGTTGAACTTAATTACGGCAGCGAGACTTTTAATAGGGCAATATTGGAAGAAGGAAGAATTGCCGACTATAGAGGAATGGACTTTAAAAGTTTCCAACCTGGCGGAAATGGCGAAGATTTCAGCATATTTGAAAGACCATTCGCAACAACGATATATTGTGGAGTAGAAGAAATGGATTGATTACATCCAGAATAAATACCGGACTAAAAAGTTTCATCTAGCATTTGAATAAGTATATTGCTTGTAGTCAACATATAAGAGCTAAAGTGCGAGAGACTTAATAGTTTATTGTTAGTAGTATATGGGAGTTTATGATTGCTTACTTTATTTTTATACCTTGTATCCAGCTCTGGGAAGTCGGGGGGGGGGGAGGGAAGGGGAGGGTGGGAGGGTGGGATAGGGTTGGGAAGGGAGGGAAGGGTTGGGGGAAGGGATGTAATAAATAAAATGTATTGAAAAACTTTTTAATAAAAAAAAATAATAATAATAATAATGAATAATGAATAAGAAATAATAATTAATAAGAATAGAATAAGAATAGAATTAGAAATACACTTTATTGATTTTCTCTCATCAGCAAACATATTTATTCATATATAGTCCTTCAGTACAAACTCTTTGCTCTTTTCCTGAATAAGTTCCAGATTTACCCATCACCATGACACTGAATTGTTTCAAGGACTGAATTGGCTTTTTTGAAATTTATTTCAAATCAGAGCAATAATGGAGCTATTTATGTCATTGTAAGACTTTGCTTTTCCTTCACCGTGCCGGGGCAGAAACAAGTCCTCATTCAGCATCTGCTGTGACTTTCAGTAACTGTACTAGAGAAAGCATATAGTTAATATGATCATGAAACCTAATTTAATCCGTTTAGTCAGTTTCAAACCTATTTTTCCATCAGTTGCATTAAAACCTTCTTTGGTTTATATAAGCAGTGGGCATACAACCCTTGCCCAAACCTACCACACACTCTCTACCAAGACTACAGCCATTAGTGCCCAATCCTCCAATGTCTGGGACTACAGAAAAGTATGCCAGTATCATATTAACTATGATAAAAGTTTGGCATAAAGGTATAATAGAAACAGTTTTCCTTAAAAATTGTTGTGTTGCTTGACTAAAAGAAAATATTTTTTTAATGAGAATAGGAAGTTATGGTTGAAATCTTTTACATGACTCTTATTATTCAGAGAAAAATCACAAAGAATCAAAGCACAATACATTTAGGGGATTCCCCAAAAATGTCTACAATATTGCTTATTTTTCCATAGAAAACTTTTGTTTTGAAGGCAGAAAGAGATAAGGCCATAGGACTGTTTTATGAATGGCCTTATTTTGCAGAACCATAGGGTTTGAATGGACTTCTAGACTTCTAGACTTCTAGACTTCTAGACTTCATGCCTAGGATGTGAGTCTTCAGACCATCCCAGACCAATGGTTTCTGTATGTGTAAATCTTCTATCCATTATGGGTTCTTGTCCTACCTTTAGGAACTGTGGAGAATAATCAATACCCTCTTTTCTGTGACTGCTTTTGAAGTATTGGAAGATTGCTATCATCCTTTTCCCCTTCTCTTCTTTAGGCTAAATATCTTAACTGATTTTCTTAGGATTAAGCCTTCAAGTGCCTCACCATCTTTTTTGTTCTTCTCTGCACTCTACCCAGTTCTTCATCATTCTTCATGTATTGTAGCAATGAAAAGTGGACTTGATTAATGCATTATACAGTGACACTGTCAGTTCCTGTGATATTGACATTCTATCTCTGTTCATACAGCCCAAGATTGCACTGACCTTTTAAGAACTACCACACACCACTAGTTCATGCTTAATCAGGTCTACCAGAAATATTTAATAAGAATTTTCAAGTAAACAGGCAGCAATGATATCACAATATCTTAAATTCAGTAAATTTAATTGATTTGAAAATATTTAATTGATTGGAACACATTTATCATAGGATTGTGTTTCTATACATTTACTATTATATCCATTATATATTTGTTAATAACTATATTTAACATGTATTTTGATAACTTTGATTACATGATCACATACAGTTTGAAAGGTATTGGAATGTTTTGGATTTTTTTTTTAATAAAAGGGAAGAACCCCCGATTTCCTAGAATTTTTTAACAAAATCACATCTAATCATATTCAACTCTAAACCAATCAAAAACTTCATTTTTTTTTATTTACACATTATAACCATTTCCCCATAGCAGCTCCAGGCCACATAGCCCTTCTCTTTTATCTTTTACAACAGTTTTGTGAGAAACAGTAGGCTAAAAGATAGCAACAAGACTGAGGATGCCTAGTGACTAATACGGAGAACTGGAAATTTGAACCTTGGTTCGTTGTTGTTTTTTCCCCTCTTGTCTAAATTTCTGACCATTACATTGATTCTTTTTTTTTTTTTTTGATAGTGTATTAATCTGAAAAGCAGAGATTACAGGCTCATCAGAAAATACAGGCTATTAAACTATCGTCCATTAAAATCCATCCAGCCACCTCATTCTCTGTCATCCCTTTCTTCTATGGCCCTCAATCATTCCCAGCATTAGGCTCTTCTCCAGTGAGTCCTTCCTTCTCATTAGGTGGCCAAAGTATTTGAGTTTTAGCTTCAGGATCTAGCCTTCTAAAGAGCAGTCAGGGTTGATCTCCTCTAGGACTGATCGGTTTGATCGTCTTTCAGTCCAAGGGACTCGTGGGAGTCTTCTCCAGCACCATAGTTCAAAGACCTCAATTCTTTGGCACTCAGCCTTTCTTATGGTCCAGCTTTCACTGCCATACATTGCAAATGGGAAGACCATAGCCTTGACTATACGTACTTTTGTTGACAGGGTGATGTCTCTGCTTTCTAGTGTGCTGTCTAGATTTGCCATGGCTTTCCTCCCAAGGAGCAAGTGTCTTTTAATTTCTTGGCTACAGTCCCCATCTGCAGTGATCTTGGAGCCCAGGAAAATAAAATCTGTCACTACCTCCATTTCTTCCTCATCTATTTGCCAGGAATTGAGAGGGCCGGATGCCATGATCTTGGTTTTCATAATGTTAAGTTTCAACCCAAGTTTTGTACTCTCCTTCTTCACCCGCAACAAGACGCTCTTTAGTTCTTCTTCACTTCCTGCCATTAGAGTGGTATCATCTGCATATCTTAGGTTGTTGATATTTCTTCCAGCAATCTTAATTCTAACTTTTGATTCTAACCCTGCCTTTCTCATGATGTGCTCTGCATATAAGTTAAATAGGCAGGACGACAGTATACAGCCTTGCCAGATTCCTTTCCCAATTTTGAACCAATCAGTGGTTCCATGTCCAGTTCTCACTGTTGCTTCTTGACCGGCATATAGGTTACTCAAGAGGCAAATAAGATGGTCTGTTACTCCCAACTCTTTAAAAACTTGCCACAGTTTGTTATGATCCACACAATCAAAGGCTTTAGCATAGTCAATGAAGCAGAAGTAGATGTTTTTCTGGAACTCCCTAGCTTTCTCCATGATCCAGCATATGTTGAAAATTTGATCTCTAGTTCTTCTGCCTCTTCTAAATCTTGCCTGTACTTCTGGTAGTTCTCGATCCACATACTGCTGGAGTGTAGCTTGTAGGATTTTAAGCATAACTTTACTAGCATGAGAAATCAGTGCAATGGTGCGATAGTTTGAACATTCTTTGGCACTGCCTTTCTTTGGAATTGGAATGTAAACTGATCTTTTCCAATCCTGTGGCCACTGTTGAGTTTTCCAAATTTGCTGGCAAATTGAGTGTAGTACTTTTACTGCATCATCTTTTAAGATTTTGAATAGCTCAGCTGGAATACTGACACCTCCACTAGCTTTGTTGTTGCTCAGTTTTTCTAAGGCCCACTTCACTTCACATTCGAGGATGTCTGGCTTGAAGTCAGTGACCACCTCATTGTGATTATCAGTGACATTAAGCTCATTCTTGTATAGTTCTTTTGCCACCTCTTCTTAATCTCTTCTGCCTGTTAGGTCCCTGCCATTTTGGTCCATTATCATGCACATTTTTGCATGAAATGTTCCCTTCATCTCTCCAATTTTCTTGAAGAGATCTCTGGACCTCCCTATTCTATTGTTTTCTTCTATTTCTTTGCACTGTTCATTTAAGAAGGCATTCTTATCTCTTCTAGCTATTCTCTAGAATTCTGCATTCAATTGGGCGTATCTTTCTTTTTCTCCCTTGCCTTTCACTTCCCTCCTTTCCTCAGCTATTTGCAAAGCTTCCTCAGACAGCCATTTTGCTTTCTTGCATTTCTTTTTCTTTGGGATGGTTTTAGTTGCTACCTCTTGTACAATGTTGCAAACCTCTGTCCATAGTTCTTCAGGCACTCTGTCTATCAGATCTAATTCCATGAAATCTATTTGTCACCTCTACTGTATATTCAACAGGGATATGATTTAATTCATACCTGAGTGGACTAGTGCTTTTTCCTACTTTATTCAGTTTAAGCCTAAACTTTGCAGTGAGTAACTCATGGTCTGAGCCACAGTCAGCTCCTGGTCTTGTTTTTACTGACTGTATAGAGCTTCTCCATCTTTGGCTGCAGAGCATATGGTCAATCTGATTTCTGTGTTGACCATCTGGTGATGTCCATGTGTAGAGCCATCTCTTGGGTTGTTGGAAAAGAGTTTTTGCTTTGACCATCGTATTCTCTTGACAAAATTCTATCAGCCTCTGCCCTGCTTCATTTTGTACTCCAAGGCCAAACTTGCCTGTTATTCCAGTTATCTTTTAGCTTCCTACTTTAGCATTCCAATTCCCCATGATGATAAGGATATCTTTGTTTGGTGTTAGTTCTATAAGGTGCTGTAGGACTTCATAGAACTGGTCGATTTCATCCTCTTCAGCACTGGTAGTTGGGGCTTAGACTTGGACTACTGTGATATTGAATGGTTTGCCTTGGATTCGAACTGAGATTGTTCTGTCATTTTGAGGATTGTATCCCAGTATTGCTTTTCCTACTCTTTTATTGACTATGAAGCCTACTCCATTTCTTCTGAGGGATTCTTGCCCACAGTAGTATACCTGATGGTCATCTGAATTAAATTCACCCATTCCTGTCTATTTTAGTTTGCTAATACCGAAGATGTCGATGTTCAGTCTTGTCATCTCTTATTTGACCACATCCAGCTTTCCTTGATTCATGGATCTTACATTCCAGGTTCCTATGGAGAAAAAATCTTTACAGCATCGGACTTTCCTTTCACCACCAGACACATCCACAGCTGAGTGTCCTTTCGGCTTTGGCCCAGTCGCTTCATTCTTTCTGGTGCTACTAGTACTAGCCCTCTGCTCTTCCCCAGTAGCATATTGGACGCCTTCTGACCTAAGGGGCTCATCTTCCAGCATCATATCATTTTGCCTTTTGGTACTGTCCCTAGGGTTTTCATGGCAAAGATGCTGGAGTGGGTTGCCATTTCCTTCTCCAGTGGATCACATTTTGTCAGAACTCTCTGCTATGACCTTTCCGTCTTGTGTGGCCCTGCATGGCATAGCTCATATCTTCATTGAATTACGCAAGCCCCTTCACCACGACAAGGCAGTAATCCATGAAGGGGAAGAGGACAATACTGAGAATTAACTATTGGTTAAATCAGCAGGCTAGAAAGCAAGAGACGATGAGTTATAATCCTGCCTTAGTCATTAAAAATAGTTGGATGATTTGGGGGCAGTCACTGTCTCTCTCTCAACTCACTTCACAGGATAATTGTTGTCGAGAAAACAGAAGCAGGAGTTCACTGCCTTGAATTATTTATAAAAATAATAAAGTTTTTTAAAAATGTCATGGTTGAATGGAGTTGATGAAATAATATTTTTAAAAGGAAAAGGTGAGAAGTCTAAATTACAAAGGCAATCTCTAAAGCATTATGTGCTAGAATCAAAAATGGACAGAAAAGTAGAGAGGGAAATAATTAAAAGTGTTGCTAAAAAGTAGAGTAATTATACTTACTTTCCTTTTCCTTATCTTCTTTCTTTTCTTTAGATTCTTTCTGCACTGTGCATAATACGTCTTACCACAAAAGGGAATAAAATAACATGAAATTCCACAGTACCTAGCAGATTTTTCAGTATTTCTCCTTCTCCTGCCAACAGCAGCTAGCAATCTGGAGAGTAAATTGGCAAAAGAGGGTAATGTGAAGTTAGCCATGCATCTAGGACTGCATTGATTATTTGGCTCTAAACCTTTCGCATTATCCCTGTTGAATGTTTTTACCTCTGGACCTCTGGAAACATCAAAATACTTTGTTAGAATACATTCATCCCAATAAATTATATCAGCTCTTGGCCATAATCACTGAAAATTTTGAATTTGAAATCCATAGCTTCTGGAAAGCATCAGTTTTAGGGAAGAACAGCTCAGTTAGTTTGCTTATATCATCACATCTTATTTCCTTGTAAAGTTTTAAATACAGCACAAAGTTCACTATTTGTATTATTTGATTTTCAAGAGCAACATGTGCAAATCAACAAGCAGTAGGTGATTCAGCCTCTCAACATCCAATCTGATGATGAGATATGCTTTCATTTCACTTATCTTATTATTTCTGTCATTTTTTAAAAAAAGCTTTTCTGGCTTTATCTGCCCTGGATTTCTTGTGTAGCCATCCTGAGAATGTTTGAGATTATGATCATAAATAATTCACTCTTAGAACTGACCAGCTTCTTATATCTCATAATTTTCCTCAATATCCAACATTGTTACAACTGTACATTTTAGGGAACAATTTCTTATCTTCTTAGTTTATTCCTGTTAAACTTCTAAGGAATACCATGGCTTCCCAGAACACATTCAGAATGTATTTACTTTCCTTTGCCTCAGACTATAGTTACTTCAAGCCAAATCAAGCTGTGCTTGCAGATGGATCCTGGGGTAAACAGAATGGTTGGATATGTTATACAGTTGCAAACAATATATAACCAAAGCACTATCGGATTATGAGAATTATCCCACAGTGCTGTGGGTGAGACATGTGATCCAAGAGCCAAGCACAAGGGGATAAAAGCAACCCACAGATTAGTAGACATTCAAAGTTTTGCACGCTGGTTATTTGCCTACTGTAAGGAACACAATTTGTTCATTTACCATTCCTGAATATCTTTTTACTTCATTGCCCAGAGAATTTGGATTTGGAGGGTTTTCAGTGCGATACTGATCCGGTTGTTTTTAATTAGGGAAATAAATGAATGGTCTTCATTAAAAAGAAGAAGAAGAAGAAGTTTTCAAGAACCCCAAGGCATTAAGTGATAAAATTACCTGCTTTTTTTTTTTTACCTTGATCTCTCTTTTGTCCTTCAGCTCCTGGAATTTTACAAAAGCAGTGCTTCTCTGGGTCACTACCATTTCACTTTGGTGTATCTGAGACGGCAGGAACTAAGTAGGCATCAAATGTAATGCCTTTGTTAGTTTCAGTAAATGGCATACGTGTGCTACCACTGTTCTCATCTCCAGAATCACCTTTTCCAGGAAAAGCCTGTCCCGTATTTGCAGCTGTGAACAGCTTGAAAGCCATCTGTTGTTCGGGTCCAACAGTCATGGTCGCTGGTTCTGGAAGGTTCTTATTTACCACTCCATCCACTCCATTAAAGGAAGAGGTTGCCAGTGATGTTATGACAATCTGGGAACTTGCCTGACTCCCACCATCTGTGACTGGCTCAATTTCATTTCTCTCTGGGTCCTTACCAAAGGGAACAGTGAAGGCTTGTTTAGGGGCTTCAGTTTCAATCATGCTGCTGAGTGACTCCATTGTGAACAGTTGGTAGGGCAAAAAGCTAA
Organism: Daboia siamensis; assembly: GCA_024449315.1. Lineage (NCBI taxonomy): Eukaryota > Metazoa > Chordata > Lepidosauria > Squamata > Viperidae > Daboia > Daboia siamensis. The sequence continues at coordinate 578,627 of JAKJMR010000416.1, read as the reverse complement.
GGATGGCTGTCATACTCACAGGACCCCAGGAGACAATAGACAGCAATATTTGCATTAGAAGGAAGGACAACATGCCTGAAATTGCAAAAAGGGAAAAACTGCAGTGAAGGTTGTTTGTATGTATCAATTTACTAAGGTGCAAAAGGAACCATACCAGTGATTTGGAGCAATGCTGATTCATAGATCTGTATGAAGTAGGGTAGCCCCAGGCTAACAAAAGTCATGATAGAAAATATACTAATGTGTCAAGCTTAGAGATGAAATTGTCACAATGTTCCCCAGCCATGAAGATCAGTGAGTCACACACAGTCAAGGGAGAGATGGCAACTAGGGGCTCCAGGCAAACCTTCACAACTCAACTCTGGTCAATGGTTTTCTGCAAAACAACCACACTTCCATAGAGAAACTTAAGCAATTGCCAGAATGGCATGGGAATAGGGCAGAGCCACAAGTAGAAGATCTGTGTGCAATATGGACCCTCAGCTATACAAAGAAGCCCTCTTTCCAGTCATCTATTGATCATCATGTTTTTGCAAGCCAGATTTAGTAGCTCTCATAGTGGTACTCAAAGACCATCCTAGGCTGCTCTTCTGCTGTCCTTCTGCCCCCAAGAACCACTTGTATATATAAGACCAAAACCAAAATGAGTCTGCTCTCTCAAATGCAGACATCAACTCTTTGAAACCCATTCTCACATTTAATTTATACAGCAAAATTATTGTGAAGAGTAACAAGAATCACAACTTTCAACCAAATACAACTCCATATATAGTACCTTTTAAGAATTCAATTGAGTTTATTAGACATGAATTATTGAAATGAGATAATATCAGTATGTAGAGTCATAACTGGCACACTAGCAAGCGTAATATAGGGCTTCTCATTACTGAAATTACTTGTACCTCAAATTATACTTGATTAAAGGATAAATCACCAGTTATACATCTGCTTCTTTGATGGGAATGCTACATTATCCGTTATCTATCTTCCCAATTCCCCAATCAGAGAACTGCCTATCCATAGTACTTCTACCTTATCTGGATTTAGTTTCAAGTTAATGACTGCCATCCATTTCACTACAGCCTCCAGGAAACTGTCAAGCTGTTGTTCAGTTTCTCCTAATTCAAGTAGAAAGAAGGTATAGAGCTGAGTATCATCCAGAACTTTAAATAGAAAAACAGAATAACAGAGTTGGAAGGGGCCTTGGAAGTTGTCTAGTCCAACTCCTTGCTCAAGCAGAAAACCCTATAGCATTTCAGATAAGTAGTTTTCCAATCTCTTCTTAAACACCTTCAGTGTTGGAGCACCCACCACTGTTCCACTGATTAATTGTTCTAACTGTTCTAAGGAAATTTCTCCTAAGTTCTAGGTTGGTTCTGTCCTTGATTAGTTTCCATCCATTGCTTCTTGTCCTGCCTTCAGGTGTTTTGGAGAATAGCTTGATCCCCTCTTCTTTGTGGCAGCCCTTTAGATATTGGAACACAGCTATCATATCACCCCTAGTCCTTTGTTTTATTAAACTAGATATAACCAGTTCCTGCAACTGTTCTTCATATGTTTTAGCTTCCAGTTCCCTTATCATCTTTATTGCTCTTTTCTGCACTCTTTCTTGAATCTTAACATCTTTTTTATAATGTGGCAACTAAAACTGGGTGCAATATTTCAAGTGTGGTCTTACTAAGGCTTTATAAAGTGGTATAAAGAATAACATATCTGAATATGATATTATCAATAAACCATCAGGAAAAGATATTGCATTCTGCCCTTCTAGAAACTAACTAGACATGGAAAGACAATAGACAGATGGAGCTCTGGCTTAATTCTGCACTGCTCTTCCATCGAAACATAATTCTGAATTCCAGTGAAAATGGGAAATAAACACACATAGTAAATACAGAAATAAGGTTTACCTGAAAAAAAGTCTTCAAATGCAGGAAAGACTTTTCCAGTGCATCCATGACACTGAAAAATCAAGCTGTGCTGAGCTATTTTAAATAATAAGAATGAAAACAAAAGCACATATTTTGCACAATCAGAAATGTGAGCAAGAGGAGCTAGACAGTCTATGGTATAAATTATTATTTCTTGGAAAGGTTGATGAGGACATTCAGTTTGTTCTTTGTTGTATCTTCATAAACAAAACTTGTTCTTAATAATCTCTTGTTATATGTGAAATGATATGTTAGCTATCCACCTTGGTGATTATTCCAAACAGCTATAATTTGGAATAACAGAGGGCATTTATTAGGGGGGGGAAAGAACTTTATTTTTAAAGGATTTAATTCTAAAATGTGAAGCAGCCAAATTGTCCCATCATTAAACATATTTTAAAGCAACTGGCGTGTTTGAAAGCAACTGGCATCTATCAGTGCAATAGCTGATAAGAAGTAGAAGAAAACTGAACACAGAATATTTAGTAAGTTCACCTATTCACTATGTTTAGTAAATTTCACCTATTGCATCTTCACCAAGCAATATTATTAAAAATATACACCATTGTATATGTTTCAAAGCTAGTCAGCAATCTGGATTCAAAATAGGAAAAAGTAATTTGGGACCTACATGGACATCTCATCATACCCGTGCAAGCCTTGAAGGTCTTCTAATCATCCAAGATATCTTGGAGGAGTAGAAGACCTCCAAGGTCCCTACTTTATGATTCTATGTTCTACAGTATGTGCTAAGTCCAGAGGAATAAAAAAAAGAGGGACATAAATACAGAAACTCAATGGAGTGAGCTTCTTGCTGCAAAATTACAGATATCAAAAAAGGAGAATATTTGTAACTCAGGGTTGAACTGAGGGGTCCTTGGTGGTCTCTGAGATTGGTTCTTTTTTGCAGATGTTTCATTACCCAAACTAGATAACTGTCAATTCTGCAGCGAACCTGGCTGAAGCCATCTTGCTCATTTTTGGTTGCCACAAGAATGGTCGGAAGGGATATGGAAGAAGTTAAAGTTAAATATTTGAAACTAGACAACATGTTGTTTACTAAGCACTAAGGACTGTATTTTTTTTAAAAAAATAAAACTTTTAGTTTAAAAAAGATAAATTTGATTCAGAATAATACCACATGGTCACAAAGTGTTTGAGGTGGGTTAATGTGGTCACGTTAATTTCCTCCTCACTTTAAAGAGAAAAAATCCATTAGGGCAAACACATGTTTAATGTCAAACTAGATTGCATATAAACTCTTAACAAGCCCACTTCTAAGGAATTTTTTATAAAGCAACTATACTATTGGTTTCCATGATAGAATTATTTTATTTAATGTAGACATATTGATTCCTTTTTCACCTACCCAGTCCATTTCAGTGTAATTAACCATACTAGGAAAGATCACATAGACTACATTTTATTTACTTCCTTGGCCCACATCACCTGATAATAAACCATTCAGAGGAGTTATCCTTCTAGAACAGGGATGTCAAACTGCCGGAGAAACTGTGCCCATCCCATTTTCGGCAATGGGATAAAGTTCCGATACGTTGTGCGATGTCACATGACGTCATGAGTTTGACATGCCTGTTCTAGAAGCTACAGAGAGAACAAATAGGAAGGATTCATGAGTTCAGATAAAGGAGTTTTAGAAAACTAGGGTGAAAATATTTTCTCTGTATATTCATTCATTAATCCTTGGAACCAAAGTCAATCACAGTAATCATTTTTTCCCCAATCATGACATTCAAATGGCAGGGCTGTGATTATCACAACATTCAAAACAGTACTTGTCAGCATTAAAATCAAACTCAATTCTTCTTACATATTATTTCTTTACCTTGAATGAACTGGAAATTGGGCAACCATATGTTCTAATCTGAACACTCTGTATGAGAAGCTATCTGAGAACTGGTCTCCATTTGAGGCTTTTTCGATAGAGTGCACAGACTAACATTTGTTTAAGAATAATGAACCATAAAAAAGATAGAGTAGAATAGTTGCCTTTCACAGTGAGCACCTGGATGCCTGCTTTAGCACACACAAAAACATAGAGATAATATGGTCACAAATTTCTCCACTCACGTGGAAAATATTATATTTTATTTAAATTATAATTACAGATATAAAATATAAAGGAAAGCCTGAAACTTGTTCTTGGAGGCTGTCAGGTCTGGATGTGGTAAAATAGATTCAGACTGACTCCAAGAATAAATTGCTTTTCATCAATCAGTATTCAGAAACTTTGACCATTATACCAGAGGGAGTTGTACTACTGATGAACAAGGAAGTTGTGAACTAAAGTCCTCCTGGATTTGCAGCTGCTGTTCAAATGGCAAGTGGAAATTGTGGCCACAATGGCCCTTGACTAGCTTTAGCTGGTATGCCAGTTATGATCCTACAGAAGTAGGAGGCCTGATGGTAACTAAGATTTTGACCACTTTTTAGTTAGATTACTATAATATGTTCCACATGGGACAACCTTTGGCAAGGCCCAGAAGATGCAGATAATCCAGAATGTTGCAGCTATATTGTTTACAGGTTAGATGAGCCACCAATTTGGCTTCAATTCTTAACCCACCACATTGGTAAATAATTTTTTGCAACGTTGCCCTGGAAGTCTCCTCATGGCACACCCATCACTGCTGTAGTCATGTCCACTCACCTTATAGCTGGTTGCCTTCTCCTTCTCTTTTCATTCTATCTTTCCCAGCATTATAAATTTCTCAAGGTAGTTAGAACTTCATATAATATATTCAAAATAAGACGATTTGAGCCTGATCATTTGTATCTCAAATGAGATGTCTGAACTAATTTGTTCTATGAACTAATTGTTTGTTTCCTTAATTGACCTGGTATTCTTGGGAATCTCCTCTAATGCCAAACTTCAAAAGCATCAAATACTATTTCTGTCCGGCTTCCTCAAAGACCAAGTTTCACATCCACAGAATGTCACAAGGAAAACATTTTGAATGCCACATGTCATGGCTTCTTGACTATCTTTTCCAAGGCCTTCATTGGTGCATTACCAAGTACTTGTCTGTGGAACATTTCTTGACTGCTGGTTCCTTTATTATTGATTGACAGAAGTAATTCACTACTTCAGTGTCCTTAATGTCAATTCAAAGGTAACAGCTGTACCTGTTATTGTTATTTCTTCTTTATATTTAACCTTGGTCCAATTTTTTTCACTGTACTCCTCCTATTATGTACCATCAATCTGGTGATGAATTTTATCAATCGTGCAACCTGGAGTTTTAGGTTTTCCAATGGTGCACTCATCACTACTAACAAGTGTATCCACTTTGCAAGGGAATGCAACTGTTGATTAAAATATTGTGCTGCATTAGTACAAAAAGCAAACTACTTTGTCACACACAAGAAGCTTCTAAACTCCATTTGTGTATACTTCATTTGCATCCTATGGAACAGATATGTAAAAAAAAGTGCTGAAACTTACTGGAATTCTTGCTTACAATAAACAAGGGCTCATTTAACCCATAACTTTTCTCTGACTTGCCTAATTTTATTTTAAAAATAAAAAGAGCACCAGCTTTCTTGGTTACCCAACTAACTGCCAAACATACAGGAACCTTAAAGACAGGAATAGGATGATCATTGCTCTCCACTGGTACTCAAGGCAGATCACCCATAATTATGGAGCTAGTTCACAGAGATCAAGTCTAGTAGCCTCTGAATGCCTGATCTTCCATTAATATTATTGGTTCCTTCTAAAATCTTCCCCATATTATTTGGCAGTAGTGTGCCTTTCAGTCAGTGTTGACTCTTAGCAACTGTCTGGACTAATCTCTGCAGATTTGTTAGCAGGGCTTTTTTTCAGAAGTGGGACAAACATCTTCAAGAAAAAAAAAAAACCAAGCTCAGCAAACACCAACAATCCAATATTTCAGTCCTGAGTTTCAGATGTTCTCCACTATTGCTACTTCATTACTACACTTAAAAGTTGCAGGCATTCTAGGATACAATTTTAATTAATTTATTAATTTTCATCTGCCATGCGTACTCTGAAGGAAAATGAACACATTTTCAAGCTGTCAAAAAAAGTCAAAATCCAGATGAACTGCAGTTAGGTTAGAAGCTCCCATAGAGTTCAGTGGCAGGAATTCTGCCAGTCATTCTCTTGTTTAAGAAACTGACTGATTTCTCAGCCCAACACAAAGATCTTCATCATCATTTTAAAATGTACTTCTTTTCTTTTCCTTCTTGTGAAGAGAGATTCAAGGTTAAAAATGAAAGCTATCCAGCAGAGGGCAACCTTAAACTATCAGAAATATTTTTTCTGTACTGCCGGCAATTTTACTCAATCCCTACACTGTAAAACTTATTGCCATTATTCCATGCTTACTGTTCTGTATGTATATATAATGCAAATCTATCTGAGTACCTTAGCATTCATTCTGTCTGATGGTATAAAAACTGATTTATTTATTTTTATGTATATCCCATCTTTTTTATTTTTATAAATAGCTCAAGGTGGCAAACACACACAATACTCCTTCTATTCATATTTTCCCGTACAACAACAACCCAGTGTAGGAAGAAAAGTCTCCATCATGGTTCCTCCAAGCGGGGAATAAACATGGCAACTGCTTTGGGAAGAAGGTTGTAGTTTATTGCAGAGGAAAGGCAGACAGAAAGATGGATCCAACAGGAAAAGAAGGCTGAGCACATGTGGGTAGTGGGTTTTTATACCCCCTGGACTCTATTGTCTGGAGTTATTTCCTGTTTCAAGCTTTGTATTTCCTTTGTCATGTATTCTGTCATGAGCCTAGGTGTGCCCCTCTAGGATTCTTGCTGGTTGTTTGTCCCAGCCCACCTCCCTGGGGCTGGGGTATGTAGATTTCAGAAGTCTTCTTATCTTCAACCTTCCTGAATGGTTTACATCTGCATTTCTATAGAGTTTATTTATTTATTTATTTTATTTTATTTGTATACCGCCCTTTTCCCGAAGGACTCAGGGCGGTGGACAGGGACATAAATATCAATGCCCAAATACAGAAATTGAAGACAAATTAAACCCTAGTGCCCAAATGCAGAAGATAAATTACATTAAAACATTAATTAAAACAAGACCCAGAGTTGGTTTCTGCTTGGGGGAAGGAGACTTGGGGCTATTAAGAAAACCTGGGCATGCTTTTCTGCCTTTTAACTTCTTTTTTGGAAATGTATTTTCCTGCCCTTTTAATATTTCCTTCTCTGGGGAGATGACTTCCCACACCAGTGAAGTGATTTGGGCTGAGAGAGACTGACTGAACCAAAGTCACAGGCTCCTGGCACATTCGTTTCATCTTGTATGAACATAGTATAAGGATGACAAACATGGATATAACATGTGCCTGTGTTTCAAAACACCTTATGCAACAAGAATTTTCTCTCTTCTTCTTTTTTATTGGAATTAACTATTATAATTAATGTAATTAACAAATGTAGCAAATGCAAGCCCTTAGTCATATGAACTTTGAGCTGATTTTTTACAAGGCATGATTCTCAAATATGAAACTGAAACTCCTAGGCTGATAAATTAATACATAAACAAACAAACAAACAAATAAAATAATTCCACTAGAGCAAGGATTGGGCGTGGGATAAATATTGTTTTTAAATAATTACTTTTATATATCTACATGTCAAATTAAATCAAAGACTCATACAACTGTATAAAATAAGATGAATCATATCTTGAACTTTACTTACACAAGCAACATCATGGATGTTGCAGTTACTGGGCAGTTATTTGCCGCATGTAATGCCTTTATTCCATGAGCTGCATTGATTGCCATTGTCCTTCTGGTACAGTTCAAGTTCTGGCTGCCATCTTTAAAGACCTTCATGGTTTAGAATCAAGTTACTAGAAGAATTGCTTCTCCCTTGTTGTCAGGCAAGATGAGCATCTTCACCTCCTTTTGACTAAGAAATGCTGGGTTGGCGAGGGCTAGAAGAAATGCATTTTCTATTACCTTTAGGCCACAGTTGTTAAGTGAATCACTTCAGTTGTTAAATGAACCATGCAATCATTAAGGGAATCCAGCTTTCCCCATTGAGTTTAATTATCAGAAGCCAGGTGGGAAGGTGACAAATAGTGACCACATGACCCTGGAACAGTGCAGCTGTCATAAATATATGCTAGTTGCAAACTGCCTGAATTTTGATCACCTAACAATGATGCTTCAGTGGTTATAAGTGAGAAAAACAATCAGAACAGTCTCTTCTTCAGCATCTCCTGAAAGATTCTTTCTCCTGGAATTATAGTATTGCACTCTTTTAGATAGATACAGAAGGAGAACCTTCACATCATGGCAAATTTTGGAAGCAGATGTACAATGCAAAGTTTATGAGCAGTTCTTTTATATGCTCATACTATCTTCCAAACATTAACTTTAGCTCGAACATCATTAGGTACAGTAAACCTCCTTTCCATGATCTGAATGTGTTTTACTGCAGGTTTGAGAGGAAACCACTGTCAACTATCGCCACCATCTCCATCTCAGATAAGCCAACAACAGCCAAGCCTCCTACAACTGACCCCATCCCTTTTGGTCCTACATCTCTGGTGATCAGAGATAAAGATATGCGAGATCTATTCCACAGACAAAAGCTTGGAAAAGCACCAGGGCATTGAAAGCTTATGCTGATCAACTGGCCCCCATCTTCACCCCCATCTTTAATAAACGACTAGAGAGTGCGATGTTCCTTCTTGCTTCAAACACTCTATCATCCCAGTGTCCAAGAAACCCTTCATCAAGTTGCTGAATGACTACAGACCAGTTGATCTGATATCTGTAGTCATGAAAACCTTTTAAAGGTTAGTGTTTGTGCATCTGAAAACCATCATGGATAGACCCCTTGCAATTTGCCTAACGAGCAAATAGATCAGCAGATGATGCTATTAATTTGGCTCTGCACTACATCCTATCACATCTTGAATTTCCAAGGACCTATGCAAGGGTCCTTTTTGTAGACTTCAGGTCGGCATTCAGTACCATCCTTCCAGATATTCTTCTCACTAAATTGATTCAGCTAGCTATGCCTGACCACATTTGTAAGTGGATCATAAGCTTTCTAACAGATAGAAAGCAGCAGGTGAAGCTAGGCAAAATCACATTAAATACCTGTACAATCAACGCAGGGGCCCCCATGGGTTGTGTGTTCTCTCTATATACCAACAACTGCATCTCAAAGGATTCCTCTGTTAAAGTATTAAAGTTTGCAGCTAATACAACATTGATTGGTTTTATTCGAGACAACGATAAATCTGCCTACAGACGAGACAATTGGTCCCGTGGTGCAGCTGGAACAATCTTGAACTCAACACACTCAAAACTGTAAAAATGATAGCAGATTTTAAGAGAGCCAGATTTTAAGAGAAACCCTCCTATACTGCCACTTCTTACAATATAGACAACATAGCATCAACAGTAGAGACCTTCCAGTTTCTAGGTTCTATAATATCTCAAGACTTAAAATGGACCATATATCGATCTTGATATATGGCAAACTCTTTGGGATAGAAATAAAAAGATAACGCTGGCCTCAGCTTACAAAGAAAATTTATATAAGATGTTTTACCGGTGGTATGTCCCTCCAGCACGATTAGTCAAAATGTACAAAACAATATCCCCTAGTTGCTGGAAATGTTACGAAGAATTAGGCACCTATTTTCATGTTTGGTGGTCCTGTAATAAGATGCTAAAGTTTTGGCAAAGGATATGGATATGGCTAAAAGAAATATCAGGACAGAGGGTAGATTATAGACCAGAATTTTTCCTGCTTGGCATAACAACAGAGAAAAATACCAAAGAAGAGTTATATATAATGATACACATCATCACAGCAGCGAGAATGACATTCACCCAGAAATGGAAAAATAGTGAAATACCTGACGAGAGTGAAGTGATAAATAAAATATGGACATGCGCAGAAATGGACAAGTTAACTTTGGAAATAAAAAATAAAGAACAGTCAGATTATTACAAAATTTGGAATAGGTTTTACCTATGGTGGGAACAGAAAGGAAGGTCTCAATAGAGATATACAGATGCTGATTTCACATAATAAGGTGGTTGATAAGATTGAATATTGTATAATTGTATATAAATGATATGTACATAAAATGTATATAAAACACAAAAATGATGTAAGATAAGAAGGAATGTCAGACCGTTAACATCTTGTCCAAAGTTTTAAATATTAAAATTTGTAATAAAAAAACTTAAAATGGACACCTAACATCAAAAATGTCATCAAAAAAGCACAACAAAGCATGTTCTTCCTGCCCCAACTCAGAAAGCTCAGACTGCCCAAGGAGCTGCTGATACAGTTCTACAAAGGAATTATTGAGTCTGTCATTTGCACCTCTATAACTGTCTGGTTTTGCATTGCAATCAAACAAGAGAGACACAGACTTTAACAGATAGTTAGAACTGCAGAAAAAACAATTGATACCAGGCTGCCTTCCATTGAGGACCTGTATACTGCATGAGCCAGAAAGAGGGCTGTGAAAGTATCTTCACACCCCTCACATCCTGTACATAAACTATTTCAACCTCTTCCCTCAAGACAATGCTATAGGGCCGTGGTGCCACAGGTGGCACGCAGAGCCCTCTCATAGCCTTCAGCTATGTTTTATAAAACCTTTTCGCTTTAGGCCTCCATCACTGTGTGCAAAAAAAAAAGTTTCAATCAATTTTAACTTCTCACGGGGAAAAAAATGATCTCTCAAAGTTGGAAGTGGTTGATTGAACTTTTTAGTCCCACCCAGTCTGTCGTTACCACCAAAGCCATGCCCACCCAATGGGCTATGCCTACCCAATGGGCCACACCCACCCGGCACCCAACAATACATAAGTGGGTTTTGGGTTGCAGTTTGGGCACTCGCTCTCTAAAAGGTCTGCCATCACTGCTATAGGGCATTGTACACCAGAACAACTAGATACAAGGATAGTTTTTTTCCCCCATGCCATCTCTCTGCGAAACAACTAATTTCCACAACACCATCAAAATATCTAATAGGGCTGTATTACTATTATCCTTCTAATCTTTCCTATTACTTATTTCCTTATCTTCTTATGACTATAACTTTGTTGCTTGTATCTTATGATTTAGATTGACTGTTTATTTAATATTCTAGTATGATTTGTGTTGATTGCTTATCAATGAGTGTTGTATTTTATGATTTATGATTATTGTTTTATGATTGTGATCATGATTTATCACTTGTTACTTGTATGTACACTGAGAGCTTATGCACTGGAGACAAATTCCTTATGTATTCAATTACACTTGGCCAATAAAGAATTCTATTCTGTTCTGTTCCATTCTGTTCTGTTCTGTTCTATTATTTTGCCATTTGAGGAGATGGAGTGTTAAGCTATGCATCTCACTGAGAAGTAGATTACTCACATCATAGAAACCTGGTGTTGGAGCAATCAAGTCAGAGAAGAAAAAAACTTCCTTTTATTTTGTCTCCATTTGTAGTTGACATCATTCACTGGGCATCTAATTTTGAATTGTCCATCCTACCAAGGATGGACAATTGCACACCAAAAGTATTTCTTCTGAAGACAAAATTCATAGTGTGATGTCCATCTCTAACTAAAGACCAGGGGTCTTCAAACTTGGCCCTTTTATGACTTGTGGACTTCAACTCCCAGAATTCCTCAGCCAGCCTGGCTGAGGAATTCTGGGAGTTGA
>JAKJMR010000416.1:530669-559820 GCA_024449315.1 Daboia siamensis | reverse complement strand
TTCTTCTTCTTCTTCTTCTTCTTCTTCTTCTTCTTCTTCTTCTTCTTTCCAACCTTCATTTTTTGCAACCAGCCAGATAAAGAGCCTTGTGGAACTCCAAAACCTGTTGACTGTTTTTGGCCTATTTGGTTGGTGTTAACAGGGTAACCTTTTTATGACTGATAGGTAGGTTGTTATAGGTAAACGGTCTATTTCTTAGACCCAAAGAGTTCTAATTAAAATAGTGTAGAGGTACTTATCCTGCCAAGAAAAATTCTGGAAGGGAGGTCAGATCTACCCAGGCAGTATCCAATATTCCCACAGAAACTTTTTCAGGTAAATATCTATACTTGTGATTTATCCTATCCTTAGTACGGTAGGGTCAAATTGAGCCTTTTTAGAAGCAAGACAGAGGCAATTTCAGATTAGTTGGCTTCAAAGCTCTTTTATTCACCTGAAAAGTTCACAAAACAGAGCTATGCCATTCACTTTTTGGCTCCTGATTAGAAAATGGGACAGTTAAACATAAAAAATGGGTTAAATACAAGAACTTTCTCATTGGAATAACTTTGTTTTTTTAAAAAAAATTATAATATTAAAAGCTTAGGATACAACAAAAATATGAAGGAAAAAAAGAAAGTAATGGAAAAGTGTGTAGGAAAACAAAAAAAGTGCATGTAACCCTTAATTTATGACCATGACAGTTGGGTGTGGTGTAGCCATCAGAACGTTGGATCTGATTCATAAATAGTTTTAAGAAGAGACTGGACAGCCATTTGTCTGAAATAGTATAGGGATTCCTGCCCAAGCAGGGGGTTGAACCAGATGACCTCCAAGATTTCTTCCAACATCATCATCATCATCATCATCATCATTATTATTATTATTATTATTATTATTATTATTATTATTATTATTGTGACTTCTCACCACATTTTCATCACAACCAGCATAAACAATTTAATAATCTCTTATCTCCTCTTAATTAACAAATATAAAATTCTTCTTCCAATAACCCACTTATTAATCCACTAAGTAATATCTTCTCCTTATCCAATTATTGACAAAAAGTCTAAAGAGCTCTAAAATATTGACATTAATTAACAAATATAAAATTCAGCATTCATATCTCAACTCTTAGCTGTAAGCAAAACTCCATTTAAAAGGCATAAGATGGTCCTAACCTAGCGAAAACAAACAAAGCCTAAAGTTTCAGGACAAAAAGAGACCATTTCTCTTTCAAAAAAGGACAAGCTCCAACATGCAACATTTCTCCCATTCCAAATACCATAATTTTCCCCCCCAAAAAATCCTACATCAAATAGCAACACAATCCCATTTAAATAAGCATTCCATATCTCTAAACCATAAACAAATCCACCTGATGCAAATATTAAATTAGTCTAGCATTTTAATATAAACAAAAGACTGGAATATAAGATAATCTTTTTAAATATATTTTATTGATTTTTTTTAAAAAAAAATAATAACAATCTTTAGTGCTTACTAAACAACATGTTGTCTGGGTTCATATATTTAACAACAGTCAATAACAGTTAATTTCTATGTTTTCATAATCATCATACTAACTAGAAATAACTTTCCTTGGTCCTCTCTTCTTCCAATAGTGTTCTCCTTTTACCAACATTGAGCAAATATGGTTCTTAGTACCATCTAGATATGAATTTGAATATAAACATTTTTCTGGTATTTAACAATAACATCAGTATGTAATGTCTTTTCTAATCAGCTTATTTTACATTTGCAAAAAATCATCTTGTGTAAATCGCTATAAGTCCTGTTTTTAGAACTCTTATTTAAGCTTAGTTTCCCTTTAGTATTCAGAACATTTCTTATCAGTTATAATTTTCTGCAAGTTGATTATATTTGAATACCCAAAACATTTCATTCATTTAAATCATCCTATTATTTTTACATTTCCCATATCATAAAGAAATACTATACTACTTATAAATCACATCTCTCTTACTATAGAGCCCACTCATATCCAAAATTTAACTATTCTTTGAACCATATTTGAACAAGTATTTAGTCATGTAGAACTCCATCTGTTAAGTCAAATCATCTCTCTTGAGTCTGGCTCTTACCTTCTTCTTTTGCCTAGCAGTTTTCCAAATCAGTGTATTAAGCTTGTCATAGGATTCCTCCTGTATTTTTATGAGTGTTGTTAAGAATGGGAAAGACAAATTAAGTAAGGTATTTTTAAGGGAGAGTTTCATCCAGTTATATTCGTTAAGAAGCTTCCACTTTTCTTTTCCCTCAATTTCTCTTTCCATTTTTTCTCCCAAACTCTGGTGATTCTCCTGACAGCTCTATTATCCATTTTATCAAATATTCTTTCTTTTTTTCAGGTTTGTTTTGAAGTTCTGAAAGATAAAATGTCTTTCCATTTCTAATATTATAGCAAAATCTTGCAGATTTTTCTTTGTGTTAAGCTGTAATTTTCTTCATTTGTAGTCTCCATGTTTGGGTTACTTTCCTCTAGTTTTTGTTCTATCTGATTTATTTGTTCATTCTTTGTCACCATTTTCTGAGAATGTTTTAATTGTGAGCTTAGGTCAAAAATGTGTTCATTTATATCATCAAAATTATTATTAATCTCATTATGATTTGAAGCAATTGTTGCTTGAATTAGTTGCAACATAGCATACATTACAAGTATTACTCTTGCAGATCTCTAATGTTCCAGACTGGAGATTTTAGAAAAGAATATTATGTGTGGTTTCTTACCACTTTTAGTTGTATATGCAACCTCCATTTTCATAAAACCCAGTCTGAAATTCCAAACACTATAGTCTTATATTTCTCTTATCTTTATAAACAGTCCAAAATGTTCAACCACTTAAAAGGAATCCAGTAATTTCCTAGAAAAATAGCCAAAAACTCAAAGTTTTTCTTTCTCTGCAGATGATTCTTAAACTTAAATATCACAGCTCAGTAAGGGTTTATAATCTAGGAAGGTCAGCAGTTTTCATAACAATTGTATTTCTCATTCTGCAATAGATAGCCCAGTGTATTTTCTTTCTTCTATTCCCAGCTGTTCTTTGCTTAGCTAAGAATCACTGAGGATCAAAGGGATAAACTGTACTCTGCTTCTGGGCATATTGCCAGTTTCTGAGGCAGGGCAGCTGTAGTTCTGTACTCTGTTACACCACTAGATGTCAGTAGCTGTTTATTTTCCAACTTTTAAAAAAGATTATTTTATTATAGTTTCATCAATATTCTTTTAAATGGAAAATCTTAACAATTTCCATAGTTTTCAGTTTTATCCAAATTATAGCTTTACATTAGTCCATTTTGATATATTTCTGTCCCCAATAAAAATTAAATCGCTACTTCTGTCTATGGAAAGGTGGGGTTATCGTTCCCTTCCTTCTCACTTTTGGACAATTTTTTGCTTCTTGGGGATCTTTTTCAGGAAATCAGTTTCAAAATAGAGAATTGAAGATCAATATTCTCACCCAGCTCCAATACACTGTTCGCAGTTCTTAGTTGATGCTTTTAGACTTCAGATGCCAGTAGCTTGGGCTAATTATCAGAGGACAGTCTTTCTCCTGTCGGGTTGGAGGGCTTCCCCTAGATCAAATGGATTGACCACCATCTTTCCATGATCAATGGAGGCCCCTTCCTTCTTTGTCGCCTCTCCAAGGCAACTTTAGGTCCATTTAGGGTCCAGAGGCAGGGCAATACCAGCCTTGAGGTGTAGAGCTCTGTAGTTCATTGACCGTATTGATACGACACAAAACAGAAGTCCATAAGATAATCAATTTTATATTGATCAATTGGAGGTCCTCTAGTCCAAACTCCTGCTAAAGCAGGAAACCCTATGTACCATTTTAGATAGGTGGCTATCCAGTCTTTTCTTTAAAAACCCCAGTGATGTAGTACCTATAACTTCTGAAGGCAAGCCATTCCACTGCTTAATTATCCTCACTGTTAGGAACTTTCTCCTTAATTTCAGGTATCGTGTCATCCCCTAGTCCTTCTTTTCTCTAGACTTGTTGTTGTTGTTAGCTGCGAAGTCATGTCTGACCCATCACGACCCCATGGACAACGTTCTTCCAGGCCTTCCTGTCCTCTACCATCTTCTGGAGTCCATTTAAGCTCACGCCTACTGCTTCAGTGAATCCATCCAGCCACCCCATTCTCTGTCGTCCCCTTCTTCTATTGCCCTTAATCTTCCCCAGCTTTAGGCTCTTCTCCAGTGAGTCCTTCCTTCTCATTAGATGGCCAAAGTATTTGAGTTTTAGCTTCAGGATCTGGCCTTCTAAAGAGCAGTCAGGGTTGATCTCCTCTAGGACTGACCAGTATGATCGCCTTGCAGTCCAAGGGACTCGCAGGAGTCTTCTCCAGCACCATAGTTCAAAGGCCTCAATTCTTTGCTGCTCAGCCTTTTCTTATGGTCCAACTTTCACTGCCATACATTGCAACTGGGAAGACCATAGCCTTGACTATACATGCTTTTGTTGACAGGGTGATGTCTCTGCTTTTTAGTGTGCTGTCTAGATTTGCCATGGCTTTCCTCCTGAGGAGCAAGCGTCTTTTAATTTCTTGGCTACAGTCCCCATCTGTAGTGATCTTGGAGCCCAGGAAAATAAAATCTGTCACTACCTCCATTTCTTCCCCATCTATTTGCCAGGAATTGAGAGGGCTGGATGCCACGATCCTGGTTTTTAGTTTTTAGCTCTTTAGTTCTTCTTCACTTTCTGCCATTAGAGTGGTATTATCTGCATATCTTAGGTTGTTGATATTGCTCCCGGCAATCTTAATTCCAACTTTTGATTCATCAAGCCCTGCCTTTCTCATGATGTGCTCTGCATATAAGTTAAACAGGCAGGGCGACAGTATACAGCCTTGCCGGACTCCTTTCCCAATTTTGAACCAATCAGTGGTTCCATGTCCATTTCTCATTGTTGCTTCTTGGCCCACATATAGGTTTCTCAAGAGACAAATAAGATGGTCTGGTATGCCCATCTCTTTAAGAACTTGCCACAGTTTGTTGTGATCCACACAATCAAAGGCTTTAGCATAGTCAAAGAAGCAGAAGTAGATGTTTTTCTGGAACATTCGAGCTTTCTCCATGATCCAGCGTATGTTGGCAATTTGATCTCTAGTTCCTCTACCTCTTGGAAATCCTGCCTGTACTTCTGGTAGTTCTCGATCCATATACTGCTGGAGTCTAGCTTGTAGGATTTTAAGCATAACTTTACTAGCATGAGAAATGAGTGCAATGGTGCAATAGTTTGAACATTCTTTGGCACTGCCTTTCTTTGAAATTGGAATGTAAACTGATCTTTTCCAATCCTGTGGCCACTGTTGAGTTTTCCAAATTTGCTGGCAAATTGAATGTAGCACTTTTACTGCATCGTCTTTTAAGATTTTGAATAGCTCAGCTGGAATACTGTCACCTCCACTAGCTTTGTTGTTGCTCAGCTTTTCTAAGGCCCACTTCACTTCACATTCTAGAATGTCTGGCTCGAGGTCAGTGACCACCTCATTGTGATTATCAGGGACATTAAGCTCACTCGTGTATAGTTCTTCTGTGTAATTTTGCCACCTCTTCTTAATCTCTTCTGCCTCTGTTAGGTCCCTGCCATTTTGTTCCTTTATCATGCATGAAACGTTCCCTTCACCTCTCCAATTTTCTTGAAAATATCTCTGGTCCTCCCTATTCTATTGTTTTCTTCTATTTCTTTGCACTGTTCATTTAAGAAGGCATTCTTATCTCTTCTAGCTATTCTCCGGAATTCTGCATTCAATTGGGCGTATCGTTCTTTTTCTCCCTTGCCTTTCGCTTCCCTCCTTTCCTCAGCTATATGCAAAGCTTCCTCAGACAGCCATTTTGCTTTCTTGCATTTCTCTTCCTTTGGGATGGTTTTGGTTGCTACCTGTTCTACAATGTTGCGAACCTCTGTCCATAGTTCTTCAGGCACTCTATCAGATCTAATTCCTTAAATCTATTTGTCACCTCTACTGTATATTCAACAGGGATATGATTTAATTCATACCTGAGTGGACTAGTGCTTTTCCCTACTTTCTTCAGTTTAAATCTAAACTGTGCAATGAGAAGCTCATGGTCTGAGCCACAGTCAGCTCCTGGTCTTGTTTTTACTGATTGTATAGAGCTTCTCCATCTTTGGCTGCAGAGCATATGGTCAATCTGATTTCTGTGTTGACTGTCTGGTGATGTTCGTGTGTAGAGCCGTCTCTTGGGTTGTTGGAAAAGAGTGTTTGCTATGACCATCATATTCACTTGACAAAATTCTATCAGCCTGTCCCTGCTTCATTTTGTATTCCAAGGCCAAACTTGCCTATTATTCCGGTTATCTTTTGGCTTTCTACTTTAGCATTCCAATCCCCCATGATGATAAAGACATCATTTTTTGGTGTTAGTTCTATAAGATGCTGTAGGACTTCATAGAACCAGTAAATTTCGTCCTCTTTAGCACCTGTGGTTGGGGCATAGACTTGGACTACTGTGATATTGAATGGTTTGCCTTGGATTCGAACTGAGATCGTTCTGTCATTTTGAGGATTGTATCCCAGTATTGCTTTTCGTCCTCTTTTATTAACTATGAAAGCTATTCCATTTCTTCTGAGGGATTCTTGCCCGCAGTAGTATACCTGATGGTCATCTGAATTAAATTCACCCATTCCTGTCCATTTTAGTTCGCTGATACCTAAGATGTCGATGTTCAGTCTTGTCATCTCTTGTTTGACCACATCCAGCTTTCCTTGATTCGTGGATCTTACATTCCAGGTTCCTAAGGAGAAATAATCTTTACAGTATCGGACTTTCCTTTCACCACCAGACACATCCACAGCTGAGCGTCCTTTCGGCTTTGGCCCAGTCGCTTCATTCTTTCTGGTGCTACTAGTACTAGCCCTCTGCCCTTCCCCAGTAGCATATTGGATGCCTTCTGACCTGAGGGGCTCATCTTCCAGTGTCATATTGTTTTGCCTTTTGGTACTGTCCATGGGGTTTTCATGGCAAAGATACTGGAGTGGGTTGCCATTTCCTTCTCCAGTGGATCACGTTTTGTCAGAACTCTCTGCTATGATCTTTCTGTCTTGGGTGGCCCTGCACGGCATAGCTCATAGCGCCAGAAAGAATGAAGCACATCATGAAAAAGGCAGGGATAGATGAATCAAAAGTTGGAATTAAGATCGCTATCAACAACCTAAGATATGCAGATGATACCATTCTAATGGCAGAAAGTGAAGAAGAACTAAAGACCCTCTTGTTGCGGGTAAAGAAGGAGAGTGCAAAACTTGGGTTGAAACTTAACATTAAGAAAACCAAGATCATGGCATCCAGCCCTCTCAATTCTTGGCAAATAGATGGGGAAGAAATGAAGGTAGTGACAGATTTTATTTTCCTGGGCTCCAAGATCACTACAGATGGGGACTGTAGCCAAGAAATTAAAAGATGCTTGCTCCTCAGGAGGAAAGCCATGGTAAATCTAGACAGCAAACTAAAAAGCAGAGACATCATCCAGTCAACAAAAATGTGTATAGTCACGGCTATGGTCTTTCCAGTTGCAATGTATGGCAGTGAAAGTTGGACCATAAGAAAGGCTGAGCACCAAAGAATTGAAGCCTTTGAACTATGGTGTTGGAGAAGACTCCTACGAATCCCTTGGACTGCAAGGCCATCAAACCGGTCAGTCCTAGAGGAAATCAACCCTGACTGCTCTTTAGAAGGCCAGATCCTGAAGCTAAAACTCAAATACTTTGGCCACCTAATGAGAAGGAAGGACTAACTGGAGAAGAGCCTAATGCTGGGAACGATTGAGGGCAAGAGAAGAAGGGGACGACAGAGAATGGGGTGGCTGGATGGAGTCACTGAAGCAGTAGGCGTGAGCTTAAATGGACTCCAGAAGATGGTAGAGGACAGGAAGGCCTGGAGGAACGTTGTTCATAGGGTCACGATGGGTCGGACACGACTTCGCAGCTAACAACAACAACTCTTGTTTTTGCCTGCCTGATGTAAAACTTTGTTTTTCTTCACATTAAATTTCATGTTGGTGAATTGTTCAAATCTGTCAAGATCTTTTTGGATCCTGAGCCTGTCTTCTGGTGTGTTGGCTATTCCTGCTAGCTTTGTGTCATTTGTATATTTGATGAATTCCCCTTATGCAAAGAGGGTCCTTCCTGTTCACCCCCAATGAAGTGAAAGTTTGCAACTGTCACAAGTTGTAGGGTAACTGTGAAAGGCAGACTCCATTACAGTAGTGGTTCAAGGACTATCTGTATGCTTGTATACAGGTAGTACTCGACTTACAACCACAACTGAGCCCCCCCCAAAAAAGAGACAAATGAATGAGGTAAAATATTTTAAAGATGATCATATATCTGTTATTTCTTATGATCATTCTGAACCGAGCCTTGAGTAATTCACCTAAGTTCACATATAAGCATGAAAAAGAAACAATGGAAGACAAGAAACAATGGAGAGAAAGAATGAAGGAGAGAAGCAACCTAGAACTAGGGACATGGACAATGGCAAACTACTTGGATTTTATTGCCAAAAACTATACAAATGTATCCATGAAGCCATCAGAAGGTCAGCTTGTCCTCAAGGAAATAGATTTTTAAAATATATATATACATTTTTTTCATAGGAACGCGGTGGCTCAGTGGGTTAGGACACTGAGCTTGTCGATCAGAAGATCAGCAGTTTGGTGGGTCGAATCCCGAGTGCCGCATAACAGAGTGAGCGCCTGTTACTCGTCCCAGCTTCTGCCAACCTAGCAGTTCGAAAGTACGTAAAAATGCAAGTAGAAAAATAGGGACCACTACGGTGGGAAGGTAACAGCGTTCCGTGCGCCTTTGGCGTCTAGTCATGCCGGCCACATGACCATGGAGACGTCCTCAGACAAGCGCTGGCTCTTCTGCTTTGAAACGGAGCTGAGCACCGGCCCCTAGAGTCGGAAACGACTAGCATGCATGTGCGGGGGAACCTTTATCTTTACCTTTATATATTTTTACTTATCACATTTACCAGGGCCTTTGGCTTCCCTCTTCCTTGGGAAGCTAAAGACCCTGGGAGAGAATCTTATTAAATCCTTATCTTTATACCCTGATAACTCTGAGAGGTAGAAACTTTCCAAATCACCCACTGAGATAGATATATTCCCCCTCTATCCATGGTTTTACCAAATGACATTTTTAATGCATAGTAAACCGTTCTCTTTTTGTGGACTCTTCTACCCCTCAAAGTGAGTCTGATGTTTGTTTTAACAAGTCTTCTTTTCTTCTTTTAAAGAAGCTAGCTGGGGTCAAGTCTGAAAAGCTCCTGCAATATTGCTGTCTCTGTGTCTATTCGCAGTTGTTCTTCTCTTCACCCACCCACCCCAGGGCTTTTTTTCTCATAGAACGCTCAGAATGGAGTTCCGGCACCTTTTTTGGATGGAACCTTGTAGGGTAGGCAAGGAGGGTTCTATGACATGTGTGAGTTCCGGCACCTTTTTCTTTTACAAAAAAAGCACTGCCCACCCCCATCCCCGTTTCCAATAATTAAATGAAAACAACCTGGAAGATCTGCATAATGATTCTGAGTGTTTGGCTTGGTTTAAATGTGAAGAAATATTTTAAAAAATTCCACGTCCATTGTTTCCATGTAATAGAATATTTGGAAGAAGAACTCAGAGATAAATGAGAGCCTTTATCTGTATTATATTTTGACAGGCAGATTTAACTGGCATTGAAAAAAAAAATTGTAGAGCAGAATATCTATAAAAATTCAATTTGGATGGAAAAAAATCTCACATTTGCTGTATATGTCAGAAAAGTAATCAAACCCTATCAGAAGTGACAGTATATCCTTGGCAAAATTCTGAAGAACAATCAACATCCTTGCTGTGTTTCTATTTCTTTGCCTGACTACTTTTTCTAGTAAAAAGATGTCAGTCAGTGTATAAAGTAAGAGGCATAACCATGTTTATTCTTTTGCAGAGGACAGACTGAACAAAAGCTTCAGCTTGTAAAGAAATTTCTTTCACTTAAACTTTCATCATAACTTGTTGATACGTTGTTCAGGGTTGCTATGTTTTCATTCAGTTTAAAATGTTTTCATCATCTACCAGGATAGACTTATAGGTATAGATTTATAGGTTATTGGAATAGTATGTAAAATCAGTACAGTGGCAGGTATTTTTATGGATAGACAGAGACAGACAGACAGACAGGCTTTGAATATGTGGAAATGCATCTAAAATGGTGCGTGCTCTTTGTTACATATGAGTATCACTTAAAAACAAGATTGTTGAGTTCTTTTTAAATTTAAACCATTTTGGCCTCTGGGATAGCAATGTTCAGGACCTGCTTTTCTACTTGCTCCAAGACATTAATGTGAAATCTTGACTTGTCCGCTTGTTACATAGAAGGCACGGAAACACATTTTTAGAAAGAAGCTGGAAAAACATGAGGGCAAAGGTTCTTTGACCTGCCAGGCTGCATCTAACAAGATCTGAGATATGCTGGAGTGATCCAACTGGAGCATAAGATTGCTCTGCAAATGAATTAATGAATAATTCTAAGACAGCCACTCAGAATATTGACTCGAAGAATATTAAGCAAGTATGGAAAAAGAATGTCCACTTTCTTTTTTGGAAGAAAGGCAGTATAGAAATTCAATAATACTTATTCAGAAGGAGTTCTGTTGGGCATAATTCTGTCTATATATTTTGTCTGGTTGTACTGATTTTAAAATCAGACACTGTACATAGAGAGCAATTTAAGATAATGCTAATTAGGTGGTAGCTTTACTATTACAATGTTCCATCCATAAGAAACCATTTATCTTGGTTTGGATTTTAAACACACATGCACCTTGAGAGTATTAGAATCATTTCTTTGAGTTACATCTACATTTTTACCAAAGGTTATCTAAATTTGACACTCATTTTGGACCATATAAATTATTCAGTTCTAACAAAGTCTTTCTTTAACAGTCTGCTCTTTGGGTACTCTTAATATTGAAAAAGTATAAATGCATAGGAAAATATATACAGCCAGATTGGTATTCCATGTAAAAATTTGGTTCACAATGATTAGAAGGAGTATTTCAAATATGTAATTGGGGATGCTAAAATGGAGAACATCGGAAACAAAGTGGATATTCTACATTTAAGGTATTGCTTCTGTGTAAGTTATTTTCTCATTGGAAACGAGTCCTCTGACCTTATCTTAATAGTCCAAGCCAACCTTAAATATGCTAAGTATCAAATGAGCTAGAAAAACCAGTCTTCATAGAAGAAGGTGAAGCTATTTTTCAGGTTTTCCATTATGTGTTGCTCCAAAAAATATTTTTGTGAAATGTTAGAAGTGAAACAGAGGGTGGGGGATTGTAATGCCCTTTCAGTTTTACAATCATTTAAAATAATTCGATAGGTACAAGTGTTTTTGCCTGACAACAATAAATAATAAACATAACATATATAACATATATCAGGTCAATCTTTGGCATTTGTGGTGGAGTCTGGAGCTCAGTTGAGGGGAAGAGTGAAAAGTCTAGCTAGTCTTGAGTTACTGATAGGGAGGAAGAGGCTGAAGGAGATCCTCCCTAAAACCTTTTTATCTAGAAGTTGTATAGTGAGTACTTTATTCTGGCAAGATTCTTGTCTACAGGCTAATAACAATAGACATGATACCCTGAATAGCTCCTTGTATTATTTCTGGTTCCTTGCACCGGACAATATTCTGTTGCGACAGTGTCACTGTATGGAAGAGTGACTCCATTATTCAGTTGTGTGTCTGATGCAAGAGGTCAGATAATTCAAATCTTCTGGAGAAAAATATTAAACTGGGAAGCCATACTTAATTTGAGTTCATGGAATTCCCATGGAAAAGTAATCCAGCCTTCTTTCTTCCATCCTGCCAGCTTACTGTGTACAATAGAAGTAAGACTGATTCAGAAACAGTTGAGATGGAAGTGAATACTGAATGGAATAGTGAATACTGTTCACTGTTAACAGTATTATTCAGTGAATACTGAATGAAATGCATTAACAAGGGATAAAATCAAGGTCACATGAAGTATTAGTATTGTTTTATAATCCTTAGTAAGACCACACTTGGAATATTGCATCTAGTTTTCGTCACTATCACATACAAAAAATGTTGAGACTCTAAAAAGTGTGCAGAGAAGAGCAACAAAGATGACCAGGGGTCTGAAGGCTAAAACCTATGAGGAACAGTTGCAATAATTGGTTATGTCTAGTTTAATGAAAAGAAGGACTAAGGGTGACACGATAGCATTGCCACAAAAAAAGGGTGGTCAACCTATTCTCCGAAGCAACTCAAGACAGGACAAGAAGCAATAGATGGAAACTAATCAAGGAGACAACCAAACTAGAACTAAGAAGAAATTTCCTGACCATTAGAACAATTACTCAGGCAAGGAATGACTTGCCTTTTCCAACATTGGAGGTTTTTAAAAAGAGATTAGACTACCATTTGTCTGAACTATTATAGCATTTCCTGCTTGAGAAGGGAGTTGGATAGAAGACCTCCAAGGTCCTTCCAACTCTGTTATAGCTTCCTGCAATGACGTATCCCCTGAGACTATACTAAAGGGAAGCAACTCTTACATCTTACATCAGTGATGTTTCCTCTGGCCTAAATTACAGCAAAAGCTTGCACCCTGCAAACACTGAGGAAAGGAGAAGCTCAGGCTCAGCATCTCTGGATGTTTACAGTGATTCATTTGCCAAATATTGCTGGGAGGTAAAAGATTATAGGGGTTTCAAAATCACTGATGGTCTAGGGCAGATACTTTTTATGGCACAGCCATTCCCACAGTAGAAAAGAGGGGATATAAAATATAATTGAGATTTAAAGATAGATATTTCTACCTACATCTTGGCTTGATATATTTATGGTAGGCTTGTTCATTTACTGTAATGCAGCTCTGGTATGTTGGCAATACATTGGGTGAAGTACATTTCTTTTTTTAGAACACTGATAACAAGATAATCAGTTTTCTTTTTTCACCGTGACTCTACATTTTCTATCTTTTCTTAGGTTTCCTGACATTTGAGCCAACAATGGATCTGAAGAAAATTAAGGATTACATTAACTGGCTGCATTTTCAGTATCTCCTGGTCACCTGCAGTTATGTCCTGGAGCCTTGGGAACGATCCATGTTCAATACTATCATAATTACTGTTGTTGCTATGGTGGTGTACACAGCCTATGTTTTCATCCCCATCCATGTCCGCTTGGCTTTTGATTTTTTCTCCCAAGTCTTTGGAAGCCAAATGGAAAATGCATTTTGACCCTCAGCACTGACTCAAGGCTTTGCCCTCTCTGGAAATACTCTTCCCCCATACAATTATACTCAGCTCTGCCTAGATTTCTTTTGGATGTGATTGTGAACCTGTTGGTTCAAATACACATATTCAACCATGCTGTGTCCTTGACAGGCTGGTCCACACTGAAATGCATGCTGGCACAACTTCAGTCCAATCATGGGTCAGTCTCTGGAATTAGTTTCATGAACTGAGTTCACACACAACAGATTTGCAATCAAAATGCAAGCAAGAAACAATCGACTTGCATTTTACATTTCACTTGTCTGGGTTCACATTATCTAAGTTGAGGATTTGGGTTTTGTTGATGTTTTAATTGGAAGGACATACAGCTACAAATGTTTTAATTGGGGAATAACAGGAAGGCTTTCAAAACATTCAATCACTTTTAATTTGATGATGATGCCTGCTCACCTATGTTCCCTATGACAACATAACAAATTAGTATCTGAAGAAGTAACTTAACAGAGGGAAAAATACTTCCCTCTATAATAGGGGCCTTGAAACCTGACCCTTTTATGACTTGTGGACTTCCAACTCCTGGCTGACTGACGAATTCTGGGAGTTGAAGTCCACAAGTCATAAAAGGGCCAAGTTTGAAGACCCCTGCTCTAAAGGATGTACATGGAAGATTCAGCACTATGGTACTGTTTCTTTTTAGAAAGCAGAAAAGACATATTTATTCAAAGGAGATTATATTTTATTCTTGAAAAATGCCACTGTTGTACTTTGTATAGATGGAATATGAATGCCAAAGAACAAGCTTGTATATCAGTGTATTCCTGCAGCTCAAAAAGCTTCCTGTAGAAGTGGTTGTATGCATGAAATGTCTGCACAATTACATGCAATGAAATATTTGTCCCTTGTGCTAATGGCATTAGATTGTGAGCTTTAAAGAGCAAGTTGTGCTGTATCTCTTTCAGCAAATTGGACTGAAAAGATCTGAACATGTATGCGAAAACCATAAAAGTTGAATTTATCTTTAAATGCATCTGTGTATTATTTTCCTGTCTGCAGTCCAGCTTTCTTCATGCACATCCCAGACAGGATCACAATAATATTCCTATGAACACACAAACTATTTAGTTTTATTAGCATTTTTATTTTATTAGTGTTTTATTGTTTTCAGGGATTTCATAAAGTTAATTCTATTTATGGAGTGTATTAGTAGCTTTGGAAGATAAGAAGCTGTTTTGATATTTGCATGTGATTGTTACTATTCCATTGGGAATGGCTAAATGACTTTTTATGGATTTTAATGCATTGTCTACTTATACATTTATACAGTTACTTGTTTTGTATCAGTAATGTGGAATTATATATATATATGTTTTAAATGTTTGTTAAGCGTTCAGAATACACTTGCTTAGTCCCAGACACAGGACAAATTTTATTTCCTGTTTCAGCCTAGCCCAAGGCCATCTATAGGCAGTAGCCACAGCAGTGGCAGCTCATATTTGTGTAAATTTTTTGGCTTGCTAACAAAGAATAAAGGGAGACCGATATGATCATTTCAAACTTATTTGTTCTCATCAGTCAGCCATACCCTTCTGAGATTTGAACCTGGGCCGACTGCGTCTTAAGCAGTTGTTTTAACCCCTAGGCCACAGGCTCTCTCTCTCTCTCTTTCTCTCTCTGTTAGCTGAAAAGCAAGAAAGATATGTGTTAAATGTTTGTTAAGCATTCAGAATACACTTGCTTAGTCCCAGACATGGGACAAATCTTATTTCCTGTTTCAGCCTAGCCCAAGGCCATCTACAGGCAGTAGCCACAGCAGTGGCAGCTCATATTTGTGTAAATTTTTTGGCTTGCTAACAAAGAATAAAGAGAGACTGATAAGTTTGAAATGATCACTTGCCAAATACTTAACACATATATCTCCCTTGCTTCCTAGCTAATAAAGAGAGAAAGAGCCTTTGGCCTAGGGGTTAAAACAACTGCCTAATATACAATTAGCCCAGGTTCAAATCTCAGATAAAGGGTATGACTGACTGATGAGAACAAAATAAGTTCGAAATGGCTATATATATATATATATATATATATATATATATATATATATATATATTAGAAATTGCTTAATGACATTTAATCTTAATAATCTTAGCTAAGATTTAAGGAGTGAGTTTAACAATTATAAAAGGGAGTAAAATAAACTTTTAACAGTAGGAGCTTTGGCACATGCAAGATAGCTGTTGTAGTACATATAAGTAGGTCAACAGAAGCTAGACATAACCACAAGCAGAGGAAACACAAAAGTAAAGATAGAGCTTATGCCAGCAAAAGGTTATGGTTAAATGGTACAGATACAACAGGTGTGAGGGGCTTTTTCTGGGAGGGTATGAACAAAATTTATTCTGTTTAGGTGCTTCGGATAAAGGCTGACTGGATAGGAAAATGAGGGTTTCCCCTTCCCAAATAGTTACCTGGGAAAGATGTTGACTTCACAGTCCTACCTATGGTCCTGAGAGTTCCCAAGGATTTCCCAACCTAAGTAAATAACAGCTTTCTTCTGGGTTAGTCCAAGTCAGCCAGGTGCTGCCATATGAATGAAGAAAAAGTGAATATGGCTGCAAATGTCTGAAATGGTATAGGGTTTCCTGCGTGAGCAGAGGTTTGGACTAGAAGACCTCAAAGATCCCTTCCAACTCTATTATTGTTATTGTTACTCTGCTGAAAAACTTGGTGGTTGCTCTATAAGTTGAAATAAGTTGCTGTTTGAGTAGGGCCATTTGCCTGGTAAATTTAATAATTTAGTAACACAAACATAACTTCTCTTTTTTCTTTTGCTGTCCAGTTATCTTTTCCCCCTCTTTTATTTACGCCAGGTTCTATTCCCTGTTTTGTCTTTCCTTCCCTGTCACATGGTCACCTTTGCCTCACTCATGGAAGGAGGCAGGGAGGTGTTTCTTTCTCTTATGCTGGTTCTGCTGGGGAGAAAGGAATGTGTGTGTGTTTCTGTGTGTTTAGGTGTGCATGAGAGGGAATGGTTGATACAGGTAGATAGCGATCAATTTTTAAATACGTACCTTATTTTACAGGGAATTTTTATGAATAATATATTTATATTACCCTAGTCCTTCTTTTACAGTATGGCTTCTGACAACATATGTATGCTTGGGTGTGTGGGTGGGTGTTTGTGTGGGTGTTTGTGTACAGATGAGAAGTAGAGAAGAAAGAAATGTACAGGGCTAGTTTTAGCTGCTGTTGGCAAACCTAACTGGAGAAGATGGCAAACCAAGCATTATCCACATTTTTGAATGATTTTTTAAATTATTATTTTTTTTACCCTTTCTTTTGGGGTGAGAGAATTATCTTTTTGGTAAAAGTAGTAGTTGTGCCAATCAAAATACTCATGCATTCCATATAGCTGCGTCTTGAGGGTACTTCTTCAAAATTCACTCCATGTGTGTTTCTGGTGTTCTTTTAAATACATAGGGATTTCCTCCCAGTGAGAAATAGAGTAGGAGGTATTTTGTAATCCATCTAGAGGCAAATGTGTAGGATTAGAATCTCCAAGCTTGGTATGATCTGGTATTGAGTCATTTTAACTGTAGATATTCACATCATGCAATGGCATGTCTAATTTAACTTTGAATTTAGCTGAATTTATTGTTTGCCTGGGGCAAAAAGGATTATAGTTCTAAATAAGTGACAAGAATTCAGAAAACACTTGTTTCATTTTTAGAACAGCAAAATACTAGCAAATGTGCAAGTGTAGCTGAAGCCAAAAATGTATCAATTCTCTTTTCTCCAGTTAATCCACCTCTTTAAAAAATGTAGATTAAAAAAAATGTGGGTAGTTATAAGCAGAACAGTAAGCCTTAACTAAATATTTGTTAAATGCAAGTGTTAATAGGCTTGTATTTGGCCTAATGGATTAACTCTGATAAATTTCAGAGTTCAATTTTGACTTCTATGATTATATTGCCTCCTGGCTCTTTGTCATTCTTCTTCCTCCATTGCATTTTATTTCCTTCTCTTCTCCACAATAGTTTTTATCTACTAGCAACAAGATGTGATGAGATTTTTAAAAATGTAATTAAATGTGAATAAAATATTTATCCCTGGCTTGTAGCAAGATATAATTGCTGAGACTTAATTATAAACAAATTTCATGAAATGAAGAATAAATACTTGATGTTTGTGATGTCTACAAAATTCCCAACAAAATTATACCTTGGATTAAGACAAAATGCCTTCATGAATAAGCCTTTTTCTAACATTCACTAAAGTAGTTTCTTTTTCTCACGCGCTCTCTTCTCCATCTCCCAAATAGTAGATTGCCATGGAAGAGACAAATAAATCTAACTGGAGATCTAAGCTGTTTGCAATTAAGCTAATCAAGGCAAGAACCAATCTAGAACTAAGGAGAAATTTCCTGACAAAGAATTAGTGGAATGACTTCCACCCAGAAATTGTGGATACTCCAACACTGGAGGTTTTTAAGAAGAGATTGGACAACCATTTGTTTGGAATGGTATAGAGCAGAGGTCCCCAACCTTTTGGGCACCAGGGACTGGTTCCATGGAGAGAGATTTTCCATGGACCGGAGGCTATATAATTTTGTGTGCTTTCTGCATCCTGCGGATGGGGCTTTGCTTGTTTGTGCAGACCGGTTGCTGGCATGCCATGCCCTGGTACTGCTCCCCTGGTATAGTGTTTCTTGCTTGAGCAAAACATATGCTGGCAAGCCTTCAACCAAAGCACCCACATACGTTCCGTTCCGTTCAGCTGCCTCTGGCTGACAGCAATTTCAATACAGTTGGTGTAGTGTATGCAGCTTCTAGCATACACGAACTGTCAGCACAGCAGGAGGCGTAGAGCTGGACAGCTCCAGGCTACAACTGCATTTGGCGGGAAAGCCTGGTTCAAACAGGTTTGACAGCTCCGGGCTATAGCCAGACCTGGCGGGAAGCCAGGGTTTAAAATGATTGGCTACCTGCACTGGTGGGAAGCCCAGGTTTGAATCCATTGGATGGCATTCTCCTGGGCAGGTATAAAAGCAAGCCAGGTAAATCCCTTTTCCCAAGCAAAGCCTGACAACGAAATAAAGGTTGCTACACACCGAGCTGGCTGTCTTCTCTTATTTCCGATGACCGTGCAATTTAACACTGGCAACGAGGATGGGATTCTGCTCTGAGGAACGGTAGGCAGCAGGAGGAATCCACGATCTGCCGTATGCATCCGAAGAAGCTCATTGGTGTCAGAGCAGGACGACCCAAGACAACAGCATGGCACAACTCGGTCAGTATCCCCTCTTTAACAGTAATCACCTGGAGGAATGGGAATCGTTTGTGGGGCAGCTGGAATGCTACCTGTGGGCGAACGGGTTGAGGACGACGGCCAGAAAGCAGTGGCGCTGCTGTGTAGCTGCAGCAAGAACACCTACCAGCTGGAGATCGGTCTGTGCTCACTGGAGGACATTGATGCTGTTGCCTACAAGGACCTTCTGGACAAGCTGACCCAGCACTTCTGACCTAACATGTCCGAGATTGCTTGGAGGTACAGATTCAAGAAGCGGGATGAGCATCCGGGTGAGTCGGCTAAAAAATACATAGCAGCCCTCAGGCAGGCAGCCCGCCTCTGCAACTTCAAAAATCTCAAAGTGAGACTGAGGGACCGCATCATTTTCGGCCTGCAAGAAAAAAAGCTGCAGCAAAAGCTGTTCGCCAGGCCGAAGCTAATGCTGCGGGAAGTCCAAGAGGAGTTCCTGGCCTGGGACATCGCAGAGGGGCTGGAATCGAAGGAGCCTCACAACTGCAGCCCCAGTGGAGCCCTGCATCAGGTGAGCAACGGCAGCGGGGATGAGGGATCGGTGACAGAAGTCGACGCAATCCACCGTGGGACACTTCCAGCTGCCGCTAAACGAGGTAATATGAGGGGGTCACAACAGACAACTGCAGAACACAGATGCCCGCAGTGTAGGTGTAGAGCCAGCAACCCTTGGTCTACCCAGTTCACCAGCTGTGGAACCAATCACCCCTGGTCTACCCAGCATTTCGGCTGCGGATCCAGTCAACCCCAGTCTACCCAGTGTTCCGGCTGCGGCTCAAACAGACCCCGGTCTACCCAGTGCTCAAGTTGCGGAGGACACCACCCTCGGTCTACCTGCCGGTTCAAGTCAGACAAGTGCCGGGCGTGCGGGAAGACCGGGCACATCGTGTCTGTCTGCCGAAGTAAGACCCGAGACAACCTACACAAGGTGGAGGCAGAGTTCCAGGCAGCAACAGGTACTGGGACACCATGCCAAAAAATTTCCATCAGTTACACAGAGAGCAAGGTGACCATCTGCAAAATGGGGGAACAACATTCCATCACCCCAAAAATAAAGCTGATGGTGAGGTTGCAAGGAGTTCCGTACAAAATGGAACTGGACTCGGGGTCAGCCATCTCCATTATCTCCAGTGAAACGTTTAAGATGGTTTGCAGACAGAGTGGCTGGCGGTTTCCCTTGAGGTCATCCAGACTGACCCTCACTGATTTTCAGAATGCACCAATAAATGTCCGGGGAAAAGGTTCGGTGGAGGTGCAGTACAAGGGTTTCCAGGGGTTTTTGGATGTATTGGTGGTAGAAGGACAATGCACCAGCCTCATAGGGCTGGGTTGGTTCCAGGTACTGGGCATCCGGATCGTCGGGATTCATCAGACTCAGGGCTGCTGCACATTAGAAATGGTTTGCAAGGAGTTTTCAGACGTTTTCAATGGGAAGTTGAGAAGGTACACGGGACCTCCCATAAACTTTAAGCTAGATCCGCAGGTACAACCCATTCGCATTAAAGCCTGGCAAGTTCCATTCGCACTTAAGCACAAAATAGAACGGAAGCTCGACAAGCTGGTAGACCAGGGGGTATTAACACCGGTCGAGGGAGCCAAGTGGGAGACTCCCATTGTCACGCCATTTAAGGCAAATGGGGATGTAAGGATTGCGCGGACTACAAGGGGACCATCAATAAAGCGTTAAGCCCCCACTTATACTCGGTACCCGCAGTCAGCAGCGTCCTCGCCTCCCTGCAAGTTGGGTCCATATTTGCGAAATTGGATCTGGCTCAAGCTTATCAACAGCTACCAGTCAACCCGAAGACCGCAGAAGCACAGACCATAGTCCCCACAAGGGGGCGTTCCAGGTAGACCAGCTGCAATTTGGCGTTAGTGTAGCACCTGGGATTTTCCAGGAGATCATGGAATGAACTCTTAAAGGTATACCAGGGGTTTACCCATATTTTGATGACGTCCTCATCGCAGGGGATTCTGAGGACGTTCTGGCAGAACAGCTGCAGGCTATCCTAGGAAGGTTCAGGGCTGTTGGTTTAAAACTGAAAAGGGACCAATGCAGAATTGGGGTAACTGAAACTGAATTCCTGGGATTCAGGATTGATGCTCAGGGGATTCACCCAGCAGCATCCAAGGTAAGGGCTATTAAGGAAGCCCCAATACCCAAAAATAAGGCAGAATTTCAGGCTTTCCTAGGCCTGCTCAATTTCTATCATGCCTTCTTGCCACATAAGGCTACAATTGCAGAGCCCCTACATAGGCTATTGGATAAATAGACAGCATGGAGCTGGTCTACGGCTCATACAACCGCGTTCAAAGTCCTGAAAGATCTGTTGGCAGGCAATGCCACAGTCACGCATTTTGTGGAAACTAAGCCTGTCTGCATTGCGTGCGATGCATCCCCCTATGGGGTAGGGGCTGTGCTTAGTCACCTGGAGAAGGACGGAACACAGGCCCCCAATGCATATTACTCCAGGACCCTGTCAGCAGCTGAAAGAAACTATGCACAAATAGATAAGGAGGCCCTGGCAGTGGTCGCTGGAGTTAAGAAGTTCCACGACTATCTTTATGGAAGGAACTTCACCATTTTCACAGACCACAAGCCAAACAAACACCACAGATTCTGTCACCCAGAATGCTGTGTTGGTCCATCTTCCTGTTGGCATATTCATGTAAATTAGTCCATAAGCCCGGCAAGGAGATGGGGCACTCTGATGGCCTCAGCAGACTGCCATTGTAAAACACAGAACCAGACCCAGCACCTGCAGCTCAAATATTGGCCATTCAGGATCTGCCAGAATGTCCCCTCAATGCCAAGGATGTCGCTGCAGAAACACCAAAAGACAAGGTACTGAGCTGGGTGCAATCATGGGTGAGTATGGGGTGGCAGGACAAATCACCGGGGCAGGAGTTCTCAGCATATTTCTCCAGGAGACACGAATTGTCTACCCATAAGGGCTGTCTTTTGTGGGGAGGCCGGGTCATCATACCCCGAGTGCTAAGGGAGAGAGTCCTGTATTCTTTACACGAGGGCCACCCAGGGGTGGTAAGAATGAAGGCCCTGGCAAGAAGCTATCTCTGGTGGCCAGGCCTAGATAAAGAGATAGAAGGCCTAGTGGCAGGGTGCTACACTTGCCAGAGGTCATGACCTCAGCAACCCCACGCCCCAGTCCACAAATGGGAGGAGACACACACACACCATGGTCCAGAGTGCATATTGACTATGCTGGACCCTTCCAGGGCCATTCCTTCCTAGTGGTGGTGGACAGTCATTCAAAGTGGCTAGAGGTGGTATCAGTGAGGAACATGACCACAGCAGGGACAATCCAAGTGCTCAGGGCACTTTTTGCAACCCATGGACTCCCTGATGTGGTAGTATCCGATAATGGGACACAATTTACTTCATCGGATTTCCAGGTGTTCCTGAGGACTTTGGGAATTAGGCACGCCACCTCTGCTCCTTTTCATCTGGCCAGTAATGGGTTGGCAGAACGTTTTATGCACACCACAAAGGACGCCCTCAAGCGCATTATCCAAGGGGACTGGAAGCAACGGCTGGCCACATTTCTGTTCCATCAACACTCCACACCTTGCACCTCAACAGGCAAGAGCCCAGCTGAACTCCAATGGGGTAGGCGTCTCATAACCACTCTAGACAGACTGCACCCAAATAGAGTGGCAGCAGATGCCGGAACCCCAAGCATCAACAAAGCCTTCAATCTGGGAGATGCCATATGGGCAAGGAACTACGGCACAGGCCACCCATGGGTACCAGGGGAGGTAATGGACAGAATTGGGCCCCTCTCTTACAACGTGAGGGTGGAGGAGGGACTCTAGTGGAGAAGGCATTAGGACCAGTGAGATCAAGGGCGCCGGAAAGAATTCTGGGTGACAACCAGGAAGAGGGGGGTGAAAGACGAGAGCCGCAACAGAACACCAGGAAGGACAACAGGGGGTCACTAGGTCAAGCCTGGCTTAGGCAGGGACAAGACAATGGGATCAGGGTAACAGCTGGCCCAAATACATTAAGAACACCGCAACGCAACCAACCCTGCAATGACAGATCCACAAACTCCAGACCCACAGACTCCCCTGGGACTAGGTCAACGGCACCCACACAGAGCACCCATCCATACCAACAGGAAACAACGGGCAACAATAAAATAAACTCAGCCCCAGCACCCCAACAGAAGGGGTGAACCTGAGGAGATCCAACAGGACCCACAAGGCCCCAGCCTACCTCGCAGATTACGTGCGGCCTTGAGGGGAGGCTGGGGATGGAAACAATAAAACATAAATATTTGTATATAGTACGGGGGGGGGATGAACAAAAGAAAAGTAGCTTCCTCAGTATGCTTCCTCAGTATGCTTCTAGCATACACGAACTGTCAGCACAGCAGGAGGTGCGGAGCTGGACAGCTCCAAGCTATAACCGCATTTGGCGGGAAAGCCTGGTTCAAACAGGTTTGACAGCTCCGGGCTATAGCCAGACCTGGTGGGAAGCCAGGGTTTAAAATGATTGGCTACCTGCACTCACCTGGGCAGGTATAAAAGCAAGCCAAGCGAAGCCTGACAATGAAATAAAGGTTGCTACACACCGAGCTGGCTGTCTTCTCTTATTTCCGATGACCCCGTGATTTAACAGTTGGAGAAGTATTCAATATCCTCAAGACCAGACAGATAACAAGAAAACAAAACAGAAACTTGAGTCCTTTTTAATCTCAGCTTGCCTGCAGTCTGCAAGGAGAGACTCAGAAATGCAATCTGTGGTCGTAAAGCAGGAAACCATCCGGTCCGGTATTCAAGGTGTCCAAGTTAAACAAAGATAAGAACACAATTTACAACTTTCTCAAGATACCACATTTGTTCCTGGCAAATGCCCCACCCCACAGCAACTTTTTAAATCTTAATCCCCAGGAGTGCCTTGTGGAGTGGGGCGGGATGCTCTCCTCTAGAGCAATTGAGCCTGCCTATGTTGTTCTCTCCCCCTCTCTGCTCTCCTTGCTCTAGGATCAAGTGGGGAGGTTTTGCTCTCCCTCCCCCTGAACTCTGCCTCCCCTTCTAAACCTGAAGGGCCCTGGCCTGCCTCAGCCTGCTCTTCTCCACAGTCCTCCAAAGCCACAGACATCTCCTCCTGGGTCTCAACAGGGTCCTGCTCTAACTCTCTGTCCTCCTCGTATTCAGGCTCGGATGGAGGCATGACACACTGCAAAGGCTGCAGGCACTTATGTAATGTTTACAATAGGAATACATCAACCAGTATCCTTTCCTCACAGTAACGTTTCTGGTAGGGAAGGATATTGTGAAAGATTTCAAATGGTAGCCAACTTCCTCCACTTCCCAAAAGAAAAAAACCATGTTGTAGTCACTGCTAAACACAATCTCCATTCATACCTCCAGATGACTAAAGTATTGGAAGTTTTCTCCTCTCCATGTTGCTGCCCCTCTGGGGAAAAATCAGATGAAATTATCTCTCCAATTTCTAAGTTCCAAAATAAAGAGAAGAACATCAACAGGCCATCATAAATATCTCTAACTAGATAGAGAGAATTGAAACAGAAGACCAATAAGCAGAGAAAAGGGTAAATTAGATGTCTCAATGGGTAGATGAGTTGATTCACAAATAAGCAATCTTTTTTAAAACAGTGGTCAATCATAGTCTTCAGTGTCAGACACACAAAATTGCAGCTCAGAGAGCCCATCTTGATTTTCTTATTGATCAGATAGTCAGATCAGCTAGCTAGGCATCAAAGAAGAACTTATCTAGCTAGTCCTGGCATAAGGAAACCAATGTCTTGAACAAGATTGCTAGGAGGTATGGTGACGGTAACAGCGTTCCATGCTCCTTTGGTGCCTAGTCATGCCAGCCACATGACCACGGAGACATCCTCGGACAAGCGCTCGCTCTTTGACTTTGAAACGGAAACGACTAGCATGCATGTGCGGGGGAACCTTTACCTTTACCTTTGGTGACGGTATGGGCTCTCACTTCAAGAACTTTTTCAACATAATTAGCCTTCCTCAGTAAAAAAAAAAAATCCAGGTGTGCTGGAAGGAGAAGGTGTCAGTTCTGATCCCATCTCACCAGACCTGTTTAGTATCACTAGGAGGAAAACCTTCTCAGCAACATTAATCAACATTGTTCAAGACTGTAACACACTACATTGGGAAAGCAGCCATTTGAAAGTAGGACCACTAGAGAATGGGAAGGAGAATGTCATGGTTTCTTCTTACTTTTCCTGAAGATTGCTGAGAAGAAGATAAGAAGGGAGAGCCTATGCATGTGAGATATTAGTGTGCTGGGATTCAACTGGTTTGCACCACTTCAGCACAACAGGTAGCTAATTTTTTTGTTGCCCAGGCCCAGAATGGACTTCTGGAAGTGGTATCCACACAGAGAACCTGTTGTTCACATATTTGAATGCCACCACTGGAAATAAAGTGTAGATATATGTGTGTAAATTGATGTATTTGTATCACTCGCTGATCCCTGATATGACAACTAAGTATGGAAGCCACAAAAGTGTTACACTTGCCTTGAAGTTTTTTATGGCAACTGCCTTGTAGAGAAAAACACTGACAAAACTAAAGCTACAGGCAGCCAATCTCAGTGGACAACAAGTAGGCATGGAAAGTAGGGCATATGTCATCTAAGAAACTTCATTTCCTCCTCTTGCTAGCATGTGAAATTTTTCTACTTTTAGTCCAAAACAGCAGCCATATACTGTATTAGTGGGGTCCATATCAATGTAAGAAACAGAGTCCATTATGCCTGTTAGCTGCAACACCCATACACTGAAAAGTATGCCCTCCTTTAGATGATTCATGATCCATGTAGTCCCAGATTGATACATTACAATGATGTGTCTGAGGGAACAGAACAACGTGGTTACTTTGCATACTAGAACTTGTATGTTGAGCATTTTTATTGATTCAAGTTAATATTCTTATCTTACCTTCTATACAACCTGAAACATCAAGTGATATGAAAGTCAAACATTTCTGTTTCATGGTTTTTTATTTTATTGCATGATCTGAAGTAAATTCACACACCTATGTATATTTATGTGTGTATGTGTGTGTGCATCTACACATATTTTATTAAAAACTAATAGAAACTAATATTTGGGATGACTACAGAGATTCTTAGTCATCCAGGTCATGGTTGTCCCAAAGGTGCTTTTTCAAGAAGCAATTGAACTTTCTTTGTTTACACAAATAAAGAAAATCTAGTTGTCTCTTGAAAAAGCACCTTTGGGATAATATTTGAGAGAAAGGAAAGAAAGAAAGAAAGAAAGAAAGAAAGAAAGAAAGAAAGAAAGAAAGAAAGAAAGAAAGAAAGAAAGAAAGAAAGAAAGAAAGAAAGAAAGAGAGAGAGAGAGAGAGAGAGAGAGAGAGAGAGAGAGAAAGAAAGAAAGAAAGAAAGAAAGAAAGAAAGAAAGAAAGAAAGAAAGAAAGAAAGAAAGAAAGAAAGAGAAAGAAAGAAAGAAAGAAAGAAAGAGCAAAGTCAAAAGTGCAGGGAAAAAAAAGAAAATATAAAGAAAAAGCTCCTGATTTTCTTTGTAACAGTTATACGTATAAATTAACCTATTATTGTATGGTTACAACAGGACTTTCATTTCTTTTTATAATCTATTTTTATCTAATCACCAAGAAAGAGAAAAAAGAAGTGTTTACTATAAAATGGGCAAACCTAGAAGTGTGTTTACTATAAAATGGGCAAATGGGCACACTCCTATAGTAGGTGTATCTTTCCATCAACTTCCTTGTTCAGTTTTAAAAAGAATGCAGAGCTGTTAGAGACTACATCATCTCTTTGCACCTTTGACCACTTGGCAAGTGGCAAGACATAGATGAAGGAAAAGTTCTTTGCACATTGTCTTTCTGTCTCTCTCCCTTGACTCAGCCATCCATTCTTTCGAGATCAGTAAAATGAGGACCCAGCTTGTTGGGGGCAATATGCTGACTCTGTAAACTGCTTAGAGAGGGCTGGAAAGCACTGGAAAGTGGTATATAAGCCTAAGTGCTATTGCTATTGCTTGGTCTATTGTTAGTTCAATCAGTCTCTTACCCTGAAATGGATATGACATACTAGCTCACATCCCACATGATGCTGGCATCACAGAATCATCATATCTACAATATATGATTGGTTTATCCTACTCCCGTCAAAAGAGCTGCCAGCCAACCCTCAAAGTGAATGGTTGACTTAACTACCCCTATATGGATTCAAATAAGAACTAACTAAAATGAACAATTAACAAAATCCTAGAATTCATTGTAGCCCAAGAAGTCTAAAGATACCGGCCTTGAAAGATCCATGATTTGATGTTGGGCAAGCAGAATGCATCAACCAGCTGACAAGCTGCATGCATTAGTTTAGGTATTATGCAGAGCCAATCATTATATTTTCTGAATTATAGGTTATGGCTTAAGCATGTTGTGTAAAATTAATCATAGAAACCCTGTTGAGTGTTTTATGGGATTTTCTAATAACCTGGCACCAGCAAATTGCTTCTGAAACATTTTTACTAACAACTTGGGTCACGTTCTCATAGCCAACTGATTAATGTTTTAGACAAAAAGAAGCACTATGGTAACAGATTTTTAAATGGTCAGCACCAAGATAAATCAAATACCAGCTTGGTTTTTGCAACATCATACTAATATTCTTGAATGTGAAAAACCAATCATGTTTTCTGTGGAAATACCGAGTCTGAGATGGAAATTTCTGGTTCCTGTAATGATTTCTTGTTTTATAAATGATCCACCAACAAATAATTAATGATTTGGATGAGGAGATAGATGGGGAACTCATCAAATTTGCAGATGACACCAAGCTGGCAGGAATAGCCAATACTCCAGAAGATAGGCTTAAGATACAGAAGGATCTGGACAGACTCGAACACTGGGCACTATCTAACAAAATGAAATTCAATGGTGAAAAAAGTAAGGTTCTACATTTAGGGAGGAAAAATCAAATGCACAGGTATAGTATAGGTGGTACCTTGCTCAATAGCAGTAACTGTGAGAGGGATCTCGGAGTCTTAGTAGACAATCACTTCAATATGAGCCAGCAGTGTGCTGCAGCTGCCAAAAAAGCCAACACAGTGCTAGGCTGCATTAACAGAGGGATAGAATCAAGATCAAGTGATGTACTAATACCACTTTACAATGCTTTGGTAAGGCCACATCTGGAATACTGCATCCAGTTTTGGTCACCACGATGTAAAAAAGATGTTGAGACTCTAGAAAGGGTACAGAGAAGAGCAACAAAGATGATTAGGGGGCTGGAGGCCAAAACATATAGGGAACGGTTGCTGGAATTGGGTATGTGTAGTTTAACGAAGAGAAGAGTGAGGGGTGACATGATAGCAGTGTTCCAATATCTCAGGGGCTACCACAAAGAAGAGGGAGTCAAGCTATTCTCCAAAGCACCTGAAAGCAGGACAAGAAGCAACGGATGGAAACTAGTCAAGGAGAGAAGCAACCTAGAACTAAGGAGAAACTTCCTGACAGTTAGAACAATTAACCAGTGGAACAACCTGCCTCCAGAGGTGGTGAATGCTCCAACACTGGAAGCTTTTAAGAAGAGACTGGACAGCCATTTGTCTGAAATGGTATAAGGTTTCCTGCCTGAGCAGGGGGTTGGACTAGATGACCTCCAAGGTCCCTTCCAACTTTATTATTATTATTATTATTATTATAGAAATTCCGCTCTACACTAAAATCAACCAAATTGCATCTTTATTTCTCCAGGACTTCCTAAGTCAGCCCCAGTCCCACTTCTTCACAAGAATGTCCATTAACTATAAATCACCACACCATAACACATCAGAATTTCTCTGTATTATCCTTTCAACATAGTTCAGGAATCCTTTAAAATGCCTCTATGTCTCCTAATAGAAAAAAGTTGATTCAGACCACATGTGGCCTTCCTGAGTTATTCAAAATTACTTGGTGTAATGTGCTAGAAGCACTTTGAAAAGATTCTGTAGATAGTTATGAATGATATTCATGGCATATGTGAATGAGCAAAAGTGATTAAGATTGGCAATCACACACCTTTAGGATGCATAATTGAAAAGAACCCACAGTCAATAGTTGAGAAAATGTTTTGTTCAGTTTAAAGGATTACTGTGGGTTTGTTTAAACAACCTGCTTCTGCCACCTGCTGGGATCACTTATATTACAATTTCGCTCTGGCTATCTAAAATCAGAATAAATCTGTTCTGTACCAGCCTGCTACCGGCCCTGCAGATAAGGCAGGGACAATCCCTTTTACAAGAAGGCAAGAGGCTGGAACTAAGCCTGCCAAATTTAGTAACATAAAAACATAAACAGAGCAAAGAGAGCAAACACAAACCATGAAACAGGAACTATTCAAACAGTTGCCTTCAGCAAACCAGCCCTCCCACGCATTCCCCTTTTATACAGTTCAGGGCGTGGCTTCTCTCTGCCTCCTTCCGAGGTGCCCCATTGCCTTCCTCTGTTTACTCCTGATTGACTGCCTCCTGCGTCGGGCATCCTTGAACAGGGCCAGCTGTGGGTCATCTTCATCCAC
>JAKJMR010000416.1:482096-520669 GCA_024449315.1 Daboia siamensis | reverse complement strand
GACTCCCAGAATTCCTCAGCCAGGCACACTGGCTGAGGAATTCTGGGATTTGAAGTCCACGAGTCATAAAAGGGCCGAGTTTGAAGACCCCTGCCTTATAATATTCCTCAACTGTGGCCATGTTAAGATGGTGGCACACTGGCTGAGGAATTCTGGGAGTTGAAGTCTGCTTATTTTAAAACGGGCCAAGTTGAGAAACACTGCCTTGCAGTTCAAAAATTCAAACCTCCCATCTATTTTCTTTTCCCAAAATATGAGGAATGAGCCTAGAAATTGGGAAGAACTGTTTCTGCCTGCTTTGCCCTTGACCTAAGAAAGAAAAGTCCCTAATTAATAACAACCCAAATGTGGCACTTAGGTTGACTTTCCTTATCAGAAGGTTGCAAAAGGTGTTCACATCACACCACACCATCATAAATATGAGACAGTTGCCAAGTGTTAAATTTTGATCACTTGACCATGGGGATGTTACAACAGTTGTAAGTGTGAAAAACAGTCATAAGTCACTTTTTTTCAGTGCCTCTTGCTGCTTGTAAATATTTTGTAATGGAGTGAATATTTTAAATTTTATGGATAAATTTTGAATGGTTCTTTTAAAAATACTGCTATTCACACAATGACTACTGTGCCGTATGTGAAAATTTCAAAAAATACCGATTTACCAGAATGCTAACTTGCCATTTTAAAACAAAAATAAAAATGGGGCATTTTCTATAAGTACACTGGTGTCCAATATCTCTTCCCCAGCAGCAGTATCTGCTTTTGAATTGTGATAGTTTGTGACATTTGGTTCTATAACTCGATTCCTTCCTTTAACTTCTAATAGAGAGCTGAAACCAGTCCTATAATTGCTTTTACATTTTGTTTTGACACTTGGTATTTATGGAATTATTGGATCCCCATCTCTTGGTTGAAATTGAAGCACATTTCTTCCCACCTTAAGAATTTTAGAATGTGACAGATTTACATCATTCTCTGTTTAGCAAGTTCTCACTTTCTTCCACTAGGTGACAGTGTTTGTATCTTTTGAGAATCGCTTGTGGAACAAGAAATGGAATATATGAAAGAGTATACTCCCCTTCACCAGGGGAACATGTGAGTAGCGTGACTTAAAAAGTCAAACTAAACACGTAGAATATATGAAGTCCTAGGATTAAATAGGGAATTGCCTATCTGAAAACACTACAGTCAGGCTATCATTGCATATTGAAGTATAAATTGTTAGGTGACAAACTTGCTTATATGACAATTTTCTATTAAATCAGGGTGTTATAATGATTTCAGACTGTTAAGCAGTGCAATGCCTGGATAGAATCGAGTAGTACACAATGCCAATCACACCTGTAGGCTAGACTGGAAAATTGAAGGAAAAAAAGGAAGTGACAAGTTATCTCTGTATTGGTGCCAAGAACATGGACATATCAATAAAGTAACTTAGGTTTCAGTGTTGACTTAAAGAAGTTCTTAATTTTATTCTTTGATTTTGGGAGGAGGAGAGTACAGTCCAATGAGGTCTATCAAGTATCTGCATGAATGCTTTAGTTTTACACTCTAAATACCCTCTCTCATTTCCTTGAATTTGGATTATATTCTGAAATGATTCTGAATATAAGCCATTTGGAAATTAAAATATTCTGGAAATGAGATTTAAACTATAACAGATGTAATCTTTGGAATACCATTATTTATACATAGATTTTTATGTTGCCTATTCAGTTTTATTAACAATGTAAAAGGCATTATTATTCCACAATTATTCTATTATTTGTGCTAAAAAAAATGATAAAATTGTTTTTTCCAGTAAGAGTGTTACTGATTGCTTGTGATTCAGATAATCTGGTTTGATTCACTGATTCAGGTAGATTTTCTGTCTTGAAATCAGAAATATGATTTGATATGGGGCTTCAGTCAAACTACCCTTGTATTTGAATCTGAATCAAAATTGCATAGTAATTGATATTAGTCTAGACTCTTGGCACTAGAAAGCAAAATTATGTATTATTTTCTTTTTTAATAAAGAAATAATGTATTTTATTTTAATGATAATTTTATGTATTACAGCTTATGTTGCCAGTGTGGCATTGCAATTCCACCAAACCCAGCCAACATGTGCGTAGCCTGTTTAAGAACTCAAGTGGATATCACTGAGGGGATTCCTAAGCAAGTCACTATTCATTTCTGCAAACAGTGTGAAAGGTACTGGTAATGGTGTTTAAGGCCCTTCATGGCACAGGTCCGGAGTACCTTAGGGATCACCTGCTGCCGGCATCAACTTCCCTCCGCCCTGTGCGTTCCCACAGAGAGGGTCTCCTCAGGGTGTCACCGATCAGAGAATGTCGATTGGTGGCCCCCAGGGGGAGATCCTTCTCTGTGGGCGCCCCGGAGCTATGGAATCAGCTGCCGGTTGAGCTCCGGACGGCACCCAACCTTCGCTCCTTCCGTCGCGATTTGAAAACATTTTTATTTGTACAAGCCGGCCTGGCCTGATGAGGGATGGGTGGTTTTTTAATGTTTGTATTGGATTTTAGTCGGGCATGTTTAATTCCTTTTTTAATTTTTGTATTTTTGTATGTTTATATCTGCCCTGTACACCGCCCTGAGTCCTTCGGGAGAAGGGCGGTATATAAATAAAATTATTATTATTATTATTATTATTATTATTA
The DNA here is from genome assembly GCA_024449315.1 of Daboia siamensis. NCBI lineage: Eukaryota > Metazoa > Chordata > Lepidosauria > Squamata > Viperidae > Daboia > Daboia siamensis. Next base: position 518,006 of record JAKJMR010000416.1, on the reverse strand, counting down.
TTATTATTATTATTATTATTATTATTATTATTATTATTATTATTACTTTCTAGATTTTAAATTAACAACTATGGATGTTACAATAGGGCAATTTTTTTTCTTGCAGACGTTTCATTACCCTAACTAGGTAACATCAGTGCTGTACTAATGCACTGATGATGTTACCTAGTTAGGGAAATGAAACGTCTGCAAGAAAACAAGCAAGCTCAGACACTACCATGAACCTCTCATTTGAACTCTGAGCTACAAATATTCTCCTTCAATTTTCTAAATAATTTAGACTAGAATTGTAAACCTATTATATGCTACTCAAACATTCCCACTTAGTTCCAATTGCCAGCAAGTACTCTAACCTGGAAAACCATAGGGTCTATTTAATGTTGTGTGCAAATGAATAATTATAGCTTATTTCCCTCTGCTTCTGATTAAATGTAGATTTGAAATTTACTGCTAGGGTAAACATATTTGATCTAATTAAGAGATCTAATTAAAACTCATATTCTGGCAGAAATTTTCATTCAAAAACAGAAAAAAACCTGGATAGCAACAATAGTATGTGTAGCTAAGGGACTGTAAAGAAAAGAAGACATTGGAAATATTGAATTGGAATGATAACCGTGCTTGAAGCCAACTTTGTCAGCAGCGGGGAAAAAGAAATGGACTAGTAAATAGGAGAGCAGATTGATTTATCAGACATGCAGAAGAGGAAAGACCTTTGCCAATAATACACTTACAAATTTTGTTTCAGCCAAAGCCTGAAACAACTAGTGTGTTTTGGGTTTCACTTCTGCTGAATCATAACATAGCTGGCACAGTTTGACAGGATTTCTGAAACACAGTACAGGTAATCTTCACTGAACAACCACATTGCTAAGCAAAACATGACATGAATGCCACAGGCTTATAACTTCATTTTCATTGAAAGCATCACAGATTATTTCTGCTGTAGAAGATACATTTCCAAGAATGAACAAACACCTCACCCCCCCGCCACCACCCCGAAAAGGACCACCCTCTGTTTTATACAACTAGCTTTAATTTATGTCTAAAATTTTTGTGTTTTGATATTTCCATTTCTCAATTGCCTAGCTTTGCCTTGCTTGCTAAAGCCAAGTAGAAATATGGTATGAGGAGAAGGAGGGAGAGGAGGAGTCACCTTAAAGTGAGACTGACTTGAATTTTCCCCCCTCCATATGCGATTGGATTAAAGACTTTCTAAGGGAACGGCTAAAACAATGAGGGTCGGGTCTGTTTCATCCACCTCCCTGAAGCTTTGCACAGGCTCGCCACAGGGCTGCGTGCTTAGCCCCTACCTGTATTCACTGTACATATATGATTGTGTATTGTCCGACCCATCCACTGCGATCGTTAAGTGCACAGGTGATACCACCATAGTGGGTCTTATTACAGTTGGAGATCAAACAGCGTACAGTGAGGAGGTACAAAAACTATTCTTATGGTGTCTAGAGAACAACTTGCACCTGAACATCGGCAAGACAAAGGAAATGATGCTAGATTTCCGGAGGAAAAAAGAGGAACCTGCCCTACTTTACATCGGGGGGGGGGCCTGTGTGGAGAGAGTCTCCTCCTTTAAATTCCTGGGAGTCTACCTCTGTTAAGATCTTACCTGGGAAGTCAGTACAACCAGGCCCAACAGAGACTTCACTTTCTCAGGGTCTTGCAGAAGAACAGGGTAGAACAATGACTGATGACCTTCTACCGATCTACTATAGAGAGCGTCCTCTCGCACTGTATTGTGGTTTGGTATGCTGGCCTGACAGCCGCAGATAGGAAGATATTACAGAGGGTGGTGAGCACAGCACAGAACATCGTGGGCTGTTCCCTGACACCACTGGATGACATCACCAGGGCCCACTGCCTTGGAAGAGTGAGGAAAATTCTCAGGGACAACTCACACCCTGGTCGGTACCTCTTTACTCTCCTACTATCGGGTAGGAGATATAGAAGTATAGCCAGCCGCACCAAAAGTCTGAAGAACAGCTTCTATCCATGGGCTGTCAGGCTCCTGAACAGGAAATAACTTTATATATGATAGACTTGCAAGGCCGGCGCACTGTGCAATTAGCTTACATGGTGTAACAAGATGGTGGGGTTGTCACTGTGAGTTGGGGGACGGGGACGAAGGGAGGCTCAGCCAATCTCATCGTATACATGTTGTACTTTGATAATCAAGGTTCATTCAGAGATGGGCAGCAAACAAGTCAAATAAAATCATTACCCTCATTATAACCATATTCATCCAGAGTGAATTAAGCTCTTTGAATTTAAATACTAAAATGTATGTAATGGGGTATATTGCTGGTAGAAAAACGTGTTGATTGTATCGGTCGGATTTAGATTCAAATAATGTTAAAAAATAAAACTTGGAATTCAGTGGAACCTTTTAAGATTGTACTATAAGTTACGTTTTATTACCGTTGAAATTAATAAAATTAGTCATTGCTACAAGTTAAAAGTCCTGCTGACCCTAAACCAGGGGTCTTCAAACTTGGCCCTTTTACGACTTGTGGACTTCAGCTCCCAGAATTCCTCAGCCAGGCATGCTAGCTGAGGAATTCTGGGAGTTGAAGTCCAAAAGTTGTAAAAGGGCCAAGTTTGAAGACCACTGCCCTAAACCATACTATGTTTTTATGTTTAATAAAAAATATGCACCTGTGTTAACAAAACTGACTTCTGGGGGTAGGGAGGGACGTTGCCTTAAAAATAAATGATTTGGTTTATTTTTTTCCCTTTCTTTATATTTCAGATATCTTCAACCACCAGCAGCTTGGCTACAGTGTGCCTTGGAATCAAGAGAACTTCTTTCATTATGCCTTAAAAAAATTAAGACTTCTCTTAGTAAGGTTAGTCATGCATATGTTCATTTTTGTATGAATTTTTCTTACGTTGGCTACTGCTATCACTCTTGAACTAAAATTCAAGTTTCAGTACCCAGTATCTCACAGCCTTTTCCCACCTTGCTACTTCCAAAACCCAGAGTTCCTAGTCGCTGTGTAGCTGTACACTTGAAAACAAATGATTTGAGTTAGGTGAATATAACGGGCATGAGTTTGTTTTCTAATGTACAAAAACCACAGATACTTTTGACACATGGTAACTTTAGTTAAAAGCTAAAACTGCTGAATCAATACATTTCTGTTTCTGTTACGTTTTGCCTTTTTGAACATTCCTATGATAATTATACTTTCCTCTTAACAGGTTCGGTTGATTGATGCAGGATTTGTATGGACTGAACCACACTCCAAAAGACTTAAAGTAAAGCTGACTATACAAAAAGAGGCAAGTAAACTTAAAAAAAAAATTTTTTTCAGAATGACAGAATTAGTGAAGAAATACAAGCGTGCCTTATCAGAAGCCCAAGTTATGTTAGCTAGATGAATGTGAGGGTTTTCTTGTTCATGACTTGTTGAGTTTCTAATAATAATATGCATGTACTAAATGCATTTTTGGAGGGTATATCCCATAAGCTTTGTGGTTGGATGTTATAAAGCTGTCTCCAAGGGGCTGCCTTAAGCATAACTCAGAAGTACAGTTTGAGTCTGGATGCAGTAGTTTGGCTGCTGAATGTGGGAATAAGCTTAATAATGTGATGTGTATGTTAAGCTTGTAAGCCGCCCTGAGTCTTCGGAGAAGGGCGGGATATAAATGGAATTAAAAAAATTTTTAAAAAAAGTTTCTGCACTGAATACTAATGACCTCCAAGCCCAATTCAAGATATTGTTTTTGACTTTTAAAATCATATATGGTTTAAAATGCATATACTTGCAGGACTGTCTTTCCTAACCAGAACTGGCATACTCTGTGTATTGATAGTCAGGTGGCTTGTCAGGATATCCATTTCATATCAGTTTAAGTATGTAGGAATGGTGTCATTTTTAATTGAAAAAACACTACTGGGAGGTAGATTGAATGCCCATCTTTTCTTTGATTCACAAAGCTTTGAAAGCCAGATTGTTCCGTTGAGTTTTTTATGTGGATGGTGGACTTAGGTTGTAGTTACAGTTTTGCAAAGTATTTTGAAATTGGGCAGTATACAGATGTTATTCTAAACCAATTCTGGGCAGCTCCCAATCAAAAGCTAAGACAATATATAATATATGTCAACTTTCTAATGTGCAATTATCCAATCTTAGGGCTTGGGGGGAAAACCAGATCTTCAAAGTTTTACAGAAGGCATGAGGGTAAAGGCTTGCCAAAGTTCAGGGGACAGAGGGACAGGAGCTGAGATGGAAAAAACACACTTTTTAGTTCCCATGAATTGATAATATTTAGGGGAGGGACTAGGAGCATGACCACTCATAGTATTGTCATCTAATCCAATCCCTACTTAGTGCAGGGTCCATTATAGTATCTTTTTTAAAAAAGAAAAATTTATTGGTTTTCTAGTTTTACATTTAAATATTTGAAAAGCAACGTGGCGGCTGAGTTGGTCAATAATTCAATAACATACAAATATCTTTAGGACAGATCTCAAACTATTGCATTAAATGTTTCCTCTCTTTTCCCCTTAGTATTTACTGTCTCATATTTAAATTAATACAATTCTTAATATATTGATTAAATAAAAAATAACTTTCTTAATTTATCAATAATTTTTAGTTTATACATATCCTAATTGTTTTAACATTCAATCATTTTAGACAGTCAATGTCCTGGTTAATTTTTCCCAATTTTTAGTTTCCCATTAATATTTATATTTAATGTTTGATATTTATAATTTCCAAGTTTTAAATAACCCCAATTCCCTTTATCACAATTCATCACAAGATCTAATGTTCAGGATACACATCTATTTGAATTCTCACCATCTTACATCAACTAATTAGTAACACAATATAATATTCTTATTTTATGGTAATTTCCAGATATCTTAAATTTAGTAACCAAAATTCCTCCTATTTCAACATTTAATACTTCCTGTCTTTTTCTCTTAATATCTACTTTCTCATATTTAAGCTAATAATTTTTATTATCACTAAATAAAAACATATTTACTACATTCATCCATAGTTTTAGCATATATATATATAATTACTTTTACATTTAGTCTTTATAAGCAAATCAGTGTTAAAATTTAACTATTAATATTTATACTTGAATGACCAAGTATAAATGACCAAAGTTTTCTTTATCTCATCTCATAACAATATCTAGTATAGAAAGTACAGATTTTATCTCTTTGAGTATATTCTGTTTTAATCTCACAAGTAAGTCAAAACCCCAATTTTCTTCAGTCTTATTCTGGCTTGCTTTCTTTGCCAAATCGTCTTCCATGTCCGCGCTTTTGAATCATCAAACAAATCTCCCTGTGTTGTTATGTAGATTGTTTGACGTAGAAAAAACCCTCTGGTCACCATTTTTTTGAGAGGACTAACAAATCGTCTCTCTATTTTTCCATCTCAACGTAGTTGTCCTGAACTCTTTATCTTCTCTTCAATCTATTCTTCTTGATTGTCAGGTTCCTTCTGATTTATGTAGAAAGTCTTCTCCTTTTTCCATATTGTCAGTCCCTTTTCTGGGTTTTCCATTGACTGTATTTGTTGATCAGTTGAATCTTCTGTCATAATCTTTACTTATTCCACCTTTTCTGTTATATTCTGTATAATTGATTTTTTTAGTTGTAATCAAAGTTTGAGTTCGTATATGTGGGCTGACATCTTGTTCTTTTCTGTAACCTCTTATTTCATCAGTAGCTGTAATAATAATTTGATGAATTGCTTTCAGCATAGAGAGAACCTGTTCCTGATTTTCATCCGTATTTTCTTAGTAGTATATTAGGTTAAAAGCTTTACAATCAGAGAATGCAAAAAAAGATTTTGTCACTGGATAGGGAAATAGCTGGGCTTCTCACAGCTGATATCTCAAGGTTACATAAATCTTAACATCTGGGCTACTGGCCAAGTCTCTTTTAAGCAATAACAAATTGTAGTATCAGGTTTAGCCCCTACTATTTAAAGTTTTCTTTTAAATCCAAAGTTTTTATAATCTTTTCAGTTTTGCTTCTTTTTTATAAGTAAAAACTGCAACCTTCAGTAAGCATAGAAAATCTTTTAGTCCACAAACTTTAAAAAATGGAATTCCAATTAGGATTAAGTTAATTCTTTCAACATTTTAAACTCCCTGGATAGTCAGTCGCCGCAGTTTCTAGAGGAAGGGATAAAATCTCCCTTCCCTCTCAACAGAGGGAAAAATACTCTAAGCAGCTTACGCAGGTTAAAAAAATAGTTATGAATTAAGAGAGGTAAATCTCACCCAGTCTCATCCGCACTGCTTTATAATTGCCTGGTGGTAAGTGTGACTTTGGCTGTCTGCAGCCTAGTGACAAACCATATTGCTATGGACGGTCTTTAATCCGCCAGTTTGGAGGAATGCCCGGGAACAGGCGGAAGGGCTACTGCCCTCCCACGATTCAGTGGGGATTCCCTCTTTGCTGGTCTTCCCTACAGTGCGACTTTCGACCCTTTCCAGGGTCCCCCAGCAAAGTGAAACTGGATGCGGAAGACGGACCTCGCCTTCCAGAAGTCTATGGCGGCAGCGTTGGCAAACCAGAGGTCTGCATTATAGTATTTCTTGACATCAACCATCCTTTGAAGAATTTCAGCAAAACAAAGCTCATCATTGTGTTATGCTGAATCAATAAATTCCTCTAATGTCCAGACTGAAAATATTTCCTTCTAGATTTAATCCATTGTTTTTAGTCTTGTCCTCTATGAAAATAGAGAATTAATCCATTCTGTCTTCTGTATGACAAAGATTATTTAACATTTGAAGATATTTTCCATCAGTTTTTCTTCTGTGGGGTAAATGTACCTTTAACCATTGTTGTGGTACGTGGTTTCTAGATATTTCATCATTTTTCTGTGCTTTATGAAAGTCGTCTTCTAGCAGAAGAAAAAATGATAACCATAAACTACATGTCTCATAAGTTTTGAAGAAGGAAAAAAATTAGGGAGAGATTTATTTATTCAATGAATTTGTAAAATCATCTAATTCCCTGTTCACTCAAGTTGGGAAATCTTTCTTGTTCTTACTTAGGTGATGAATGGCGCAATTCTTCAGCAAGTCTTTGTAGTAGAGTATATTGTTCAGTCTCAAATGTGTGAAGATTGCCATCGAGTTGAAGCTAAGGACTTCTGGAAAGCAGTGGTTCAAGTTAGGCAAAAGGTATGTATATGTCCATATGTATCACTAATAGTGAATGCTGAAGACATAATTCATCTGCTAGGATTTCATCTGATATGTAGAAATGTAATTGCTCTTTCTTACCTACATACACCCAAACACAAATATTCTTGCAACTCTGTGAATCTTTCAACCAAATAGTGGGATATGAGTGCTATAAATAAACAAATTGATTCCAGATTTCTGTAGGAAACATATTTATTTTAGGCTGTATACATACCTTATATGGGTTACAGAATTTTGGATTTCAAGTGAAATGATAATAGTCTTAATACTCTTATAGGAATATAAACACCACTCATGTATAAATCTTATTTTGTTTATAGACACTACATAAAAAGACATTCTATTATTTGGAGCAATTAATTTTAAAGCACAGACTTCACCAGAACACTCTTCGGATCAAAGAGATTCATGGTAAGTAATATGCTTTTACATTCTTTCTGTAAAGCTCTTGGTGCCTTTGAGTGATCAGAGTCTCAGTACTGTTAGCATGAGATACTGGCAGTCAAGAATAAGATGCTTGGTTTTTAAAGAAACTGGGTCACAAAGGAAACAGTTGAGGATTATTAATTGTTAGTTAAATAAATTTACATTGCTGCCTAAATATTTTAGGGTGGAATTAAAATTTTCTTAACATGTTTATATAAAGAAATCAACTTACATTAGTTTATGAAAATATCAAAACACTTTTTAGGCTTTCATGAAAATCCAGGAAGATAAGATCTCTTATAAATAAGCAACGGTCTTCATTTCAATTTCATTTACATACCTACAGATGGTCTGGATTTCTATTATGCTTCCAAACAGCATGCTCAGAAAATGGTGGACTTCCTTCAGTGTACTGTACCTTGTAGGTAAGTCTTTGTTCTTTAAATTGTCCATTGCATAGCTGTTTAAGGCATTGTATACACATAAAAAAGACAAACCCCAGATTGTCAAACTTTTGAAAGAAAAAAAATCAGTGCACTTAGTTTATTTTCTGATGTACTCCAGATCATCATTAACAACCCATAGCAGACATACTCATTTTCAATTAGTCTTGTATGCCTGATACTATATTTGAAGATTTACATATTCCATCAATGAGAATAGAATAGAATGAAGCACCAGATCTGGCATTCTCCTTAACAAGAACAGTGAAATGTAATTGGAAGAAGGCTTCTCCTTTCAAGATAAGACATTGAGAAAGTCACTTTATCAGTGAAATGCACAAAATATAAATTCAATAAATAAATAAGGTTATACATTCCTATCATGGAAGTAAAATCCAATACATGTTCTTGCATTGCATCTTTGAAGATTTTCTGCTGTCTTTTGGAAAGAGGGAAAACTTATGCTCCAAAAATTACTATTAGAATGAGATCCTTGCAGTTTTACTTTTTAATGTATATTCAACATTTGGAATTATTCAAGTATTAAACATTGTGGAGATGATAGTTTATATCTTTGGAGAATGTTGATTTTTTAAATGTCCTCTTTCAATTTCCACTTTTACAAACTAGTAGTGTTTTGAGGAATACAACCAAGATTTAGATTTGTAATTGTGAATGTACCTCCTTTCCTACTTATTTTACAGGGTGGTAAGGAAGGGATTTTTAATGGGAAATCCAATTCATCCATAGCTCTAATCCAAAATATGATTTGTTGTATGCTTATGAGGACCTGCTAATTAGGGCTAGGTTTTGTTTATAAGCCGGGCCACCATGACTTGTTTAGCAAACCATGTTTTTTTTTTTAAAAAAAAGAATTATACCATAGCCTTATTTGCTCTGATTTGAGTTTGTCATTTTTTAATTACAGAATTAAATCATCACAGCGTTTGATTTCTCATGACATTCACAGCAATACGTATAATTACAAAAGCACTTTCTCTGTTGAGATTGTTCCAGTATGCAAGGTATTTTCTGTCTTTGTGGATTAGACAGTAAGAAACTACACATCCTTTTTGCCTGGAGTAGAATGATCCTTAGAGATTGTATTTTCTCTCTCTCTCTCTCTCTCTCTCTCTCTCTCTCTCTCTCTCTCTCTCTCTCTCTCTCACACACACACACACACACACACACACACACACACACACACATAATTTATATGCCACCTAATTCCTTGTTAAGGGGTTTTGGGTGGCTTTGAGCAATGTTGAACAGCAAATATTGGATCCAATCTGAGAGAAAAAGAACCGAGCTGTCCAGTAGATTCTGAATATGGGGTCCCTGTAAAAGCATTAATAAATTACTTCCATTTGTCAGAGATGGATAATCTGTGGCTCTTTCGAGATTGCCTTTTAAATTCAGTCAGACTACATTAACTTGGAGTCAGATGATGAGAGCTGTGCTCTAACAACATCAGATAATTATTTTCATTCCTGGCTTACATCTTAATGTCAGTACAGTGTTTGGTATGAAATCTTATAAGCACAATTGAATTCAATTGGATGTATGTCAAACTGTATAGTCTTGACCAGTAGCAGTAACTATATAAGCAGCAACTCAGAAGGGTGTGGCTGGCTGATGAGAACAATTTTTTTTTAATTTTTATTTTAATCCCATTTATATCCGGCCCTTCTCCGAAGACTCAGGGCGGCTTACAATCTAAGCACAAATCAAATGTGCTTAGCACTTATTTTCAAATAAGTTTGAAATGGCTATATCAATCTCCCTTTAATTCTTTGTTAGCAATCCAAAACATTTATGCAAAATAATGATTGTCGCAGTTGCGACTACCGCCTGTGGACGGCCTGAGTTTGGGCTGATACAGGCAAAAAAAAAAAAAAGATTTGGCCCATATTTGGGCCAGCAAGGTGTTCAAAACACTCAAGACATATCTCCCCTGCCTCTTCCCTCCTCGATGCAGCTGACAAAGTGAGAAAGAGCCTGTGGCCTAGAGGTTAAAACAACTGCCTAAAGTGCAGTCAGCCCAGGTTCGAATCTCAGAAGGGTGTGGCTGACTGATGAGAACAAATAAGTTTGAAATAGTTATATCAGTCTCCCTTTAATTCTTTGTTAGCAATCCAAAACATTTATGCAATTTTTACATTCTATATATAGATATGCATGTACTTATTTGATCAACTTAGCAGGCAGGAATAAGTTCATCTAAACAAATCTATTTTAATACTATTTAAATCTCCATTTAGCATTAATAAGCTGATATTAATTAATTAATTAATTATTTACCTTACCTCATTAATTCTTTAATACCTAGAAACATATCAGTGTAGTTTTCTGATCACCAGATGTCTTTCAGGACTATAATATTTTATTAAAACAGTTTAAGATATAAAATTGAAATAAATACCATTTTTGGTTCTTGTTCTTCATCTGCAGGACAATGTTGTGTGTTTGTCACCAAAACTGGCTCAAAGCCTCGGTAATATGAGCCAGATTTGCATTTGTATCCGAGTAACCAGTGCCATTCACATTATTGATCCAAGTACTCTTCAAAGTAAGTTTGTTGATATTTTCTCTATAAACTGTAAACTTATAATACCAATAATAAGATCTTGGCATGAATTTTAATTTAAATACAGTCCTAAAGCCTTTTTTTTAAAAAAAAAAAACCTAAATTACAGTTGAAAACATATCTTTGGCATGAATATATTTTCATGATTGGGTATACAAGGAAGCTAAATGAATTTTAAAAAAGAAAATACAAAAATTTGAAAACATGTTTTTCAGAAGTTTAAAAATATAAATTGATAATAAAATAATTTAATAAATGAAAACCTGCTAACCAGATGCCACCTTACAGCTGTTTTAAAACAGGGCTCCTCATCATAGTTGTGGTGTCATTCAAGATTCTTCACGAGTGTTTTCCCCTTGAAATCAAAGCAGCTAAATGACCCAAAACCCAGAAAGGCAAATCTTGAAATGAACTCATTCAGTCAGGTTTTGGTATTATATACAAATCCACTTACTCATTTATAACTAAGCTGTGAATGGTCAATATTGACCTGGTTTTGCCCTTAGCAACTAGAGGACTAGGTTACCAATTTGAATATCTTAGAACTTAACTAGAAGAAATACTTCCTAGTGATTCCTCCCTAAACTGTCCGTTCTATTTCCCCAATCAGAGCCTACAAACTGCTTTACCAACATCAGATTACCAACCAGATAAGGATTTATACCCAGGAATATCAACACTTGGTTCATAAATATCTGTTTTTGTTCCTATTTTCTTCTTTTGCTCTTTCAGTTGCAGAAATAGATGGAAATACTTACTGGCGCCATCCTTTTAATAGCTTGTTTCATCCAAAGCAGTTAGAAGAATTTATTGTAATGGATATCAGTAGAACCTATGAACAGAAGCAAGGTGCTGGTGCAGGCATGAAATCCAATAAGGTAACCATATTTGCTTTGTTCTCTGCTAGAAGATTAAGCGAATCTTGCTTTCTGATTATCTTTGTTTCACTTTGCAGAATATTGTATAAATGTATGATAGTTCCAGTGAAATCCTTGTTTTCTTCAGAATGATTTAAATATTATTTATTCTTATAATTTATAAGCTAAAAATAATTATGTAAAACCACTGTAAGTGTTAATTATAAATATATTAAAAACATAAAAACAAAACAAGGAAACAATAAATATTAGTGTGTAGTATACTTAGAGTTTGGATAAAATTTAGCAGTTGGACTAACTGCTAAAGATTATAATTTCATCCACAGAGTTATGCTCAGGATTATCCCTATAGGGTTTTTTTGCTTTTTAAAGGCTTGATCCAAAATTTGTCATGCTGTACTTAGGGTAAACCCTTTAAAATGAGCAGCATTTTGCAATTAAACATGAATAACCTCCCTCTTGGATTTCAGATGATTGGATCTTTGAATAGTTTGGATTTTACAATTTAGGGTTGTGATTACTACACTTTTATTTAGGAAAACAACTTGTACCACAGTCTTTTGAATTTATGAAAAGATACACATGCACACTTTCTTTAGAAGTATATGAAAACACTTTATATTCAATAATATCATGACAAGTAAACGTGATACAATTAGTCTTACAAAAAGACATGTTGTAAATTACTATAATTGTTTTTGTCTAAAATAAGCAAGTTTTCATTGAAGAAACGTTCTGGATTAAAGTACAGGTATTCCTTGCTTAATTACCACAATTAGGACCAGAATCAGTTGTTCAACGAAGCAGTCGTTAAATGATATGTGACATGAGTGCTTCACTCAACAACTACAATCATGTCAATTCCTTTTACAGTCATTAAATTAAATGGATCATTAAGTGGAGAGACAAGCACGGGACTGCCTCAAGGGTTTGGAGAAGCAGGCCCCTCCAATAAAGGGCTGAATGCCGGGAAGCCCCCACAACAGAACAAACAGCTACTCTGCAGAAAGGTCCAAACAGCCAGGAGGTTCCAAGGGCAGGCCACAGTACGAAGAGTTCCCCACTCACCCAAAAGAAGGGCAGAATCCCTGGGAAACCAAAGGCCAGAAAAAAATAAATGCCAAATGCTCCAGCGCCTAAAATGCCCCTTTTTGCCCTGGAGCGGTAGAGTTAGCTTTGTGCTGAAATGAAGGAAAAAGCATTTGCCCTCACTACAAAGAGAGCATAGCTCTCCCAAATCTGCACAGAAAACCATCAAGGAAAAGTTTTGGCTTAGCTACCTGTGGGTTAAAACCACAAAGCAGATTCCTTTGGGAGATCAGCTTCAGCTAGGTTTCGTATGGGTTCATCTTCCAAGCAGATTCCTAAGAGAGATCAGTTTCAGCTTGGCTTACCAACAGTTGTAAGGGATGTTTGTTGGGATGTACAGGTTAGTCATATATGCATTATTATTATTTTATTACTTTAGTTTGCAGTTCAGTAACAAGCTAAATGAAACCCATGATTCAGTATTTCTAATATATAATTCGTTATATTATTTGAAAAGCTACATGTGAAAGTACACTAAATGTATAGTGCATTCCATGTGTACAGAGTGAATACTAAACGGGTGGTGAACATCAAACAATTGCTTGAAAATCCACATGCGAAAATACTAAATATAGTTTAGAAAAATTGAATTATTTGACTAGAAAGTAATTTGCAATTGTTTTGCTTCAGTTAATTAACTACTTTTCATATATGTACTCCTTTTATTTTGACATTTCTAAGCATTCCCTTGCGGAAGCCTGGGTTCAGAAAACATCAGAACTGAATACAGACCATCAGTATTTCTGTCGTACTCACTTGGGGCATCTTCTGAATCCTGGAGATCTTGTATTGGGGTTTGTAATATTCTGCATCTTTCTCTGCACATACACTTTTATAGTTGATACACATGATAAAATTAAATGGGAGAGGGAAGAGTTGAAAACGAAGCTATTGGATGGCCAAATTATGGAAGGATTCCAGTCAGTTTTTCCCATTATACCTCATTGGGTGCTCATTGGTAAAAGATAAAAAACATTACAATGCTTTATCTTTGTAGTTTTATAACAGATTCCTTGTGCTAGTTGGTGTTTGGACTCCAAAGTCCACCACTTGTATTAAAATATGTCTCCTTTTGGATATTCCCGCAACTAGAAATTGCATTTGCTTCTAGAAAGAAAGCTTTATCACAGGAGTGTCAAACTGCCGGTCTATGGGCCAGGTGCATCATTGGGAGGCTGTGCCCACCCCAGTTCCAGCAATGTGAAAAAAGTCACAACACGTGACGTGATGTGGCGAGTTTGACACCCATGCTTTATCAGGTCTCTAAAGTCTTGGTAAATCTCTTGGATCAAAGCACATTGGGATTCAGTACTTTTATATGCTTTGGAAAACTGACAGATACAGATTCTATCAAGTCTCTCCCCTTGTTAATATTCTGGTTATTTGCATAATGATACATGTTGAATTTTTCATGAAAGTATTCAAGGGTAATTAATCCTGTTATAAATTTTCTCCATTCTACTCTGTAGTATTGTTTTGGAAATAATACATTTGTTCAAATTTATAGAACAATATATGATTAATATACATTTTCATATTTTTGTTTTCTAGCTTTGATTTGGTTAACTGTAATCTGAATGATGAATTTGCAAATAAGATGAATCCCCATAGTGTTCCTGATGTGGTATGGTTTTGATATATTTTTTCTTTAAACAAGTCATTTCTTAAAATTAAGAACATTCATAGATTGTGGCATATACTTCTGTTCTGAAATTTAACAGTTTTATTTTAGTTTTGTTTTGCTTTCTTATTTAATTAATTGATTTCTTCTGTTCTATTTATATAGCCACTTATCTTACAATAGTATCTCTAGGTGACTCACATTTAAAAACAATACATTAAAATCCAGTACAAATAGCATATTACCATCCAAATGTTTTGTTGGATTACAGTCCACAGAATCCCATATAGGCTAGGAATTCTAAAATTTACTGTATAAATAGATCTTAATATATACCTAGAATTCTGACTTGCTTTATTTTCTATATGTATATTTTGGTAACATAAGAAATTAATTTTGTTTCATGTTATATTATCATAGATACAGAAATTATATTTGTTTTTCTTGTATGCCCCAGTTCTCTAACAATCACTATGTCCATTTTTATTTCTTCATATCTTAAACACGATCACCCTGTCTCCCAGAAGTGACTGAATTTTACATGTTTGATGAAAAAAATCACATTAAAATTTAATTTAATTTACAATTAAAATTAGGCCAATACTTTCAAGAATATTCTTGTTGTATAAGAGAGAGCATATGAATTCCCAAGGTTACACATAACCTAAAAATCTTAGATTCACACATCTTCAATAGTTGTTTTCAAATGGTAACTTTTAAAGTTTCCACTTCTAGTTTATTTGTAAAATGCTATTAACACACTCCATTGTCTCCTTATTTATACCTTAGGTCATTTCTTTTTTCCAGGATCAATTTAAGGTATAGAATAGCCTAGTTGTAGACATAGATTTAATAAGCTTGCTAGTTCCTGTCACCTCTATTCTTGATCAAAATATTGGTTCATAATCTGCACTAAATACGAAACAGCTGGATTATATAGAGAAGCTATAACATAATGAGTGACTTTTAATTTTATTCTTTGGAAACTGGTCTAGCAGGGGGTTTTTTCATATAAAAAGTAAAAGTGCTTTCAATAAACAGTATATTGCCTTTGCACTTTGCACGGTAAAGAACCAAAATGTCAGTTCTAATATTAGTTTTAGTCAAATTGTTTATAAATGTACTATTTAATAAAAGCATTGATCTCCAGGAGATCTCAATATTTTCCTATAAACTGTATTGATCTAGGATTTGTTTTTTCCCGTTCCATTCATAGGTTTTGATTAAAAAAAGTTATGATCGCACCAAGCGTCAACGTCGCAGAAATTGGAAACTGAAAGAATTACAAAGAGACCGAGATAACATGGATACCGAAGATGAAAGGTTATGAAGTCTTTTAACCTCCTTTTTTATGTTATGTTCTCATCCTTCTTTCTACCATCTTAATCTGCCTACTTGTGCTCCCAGTAAGTTGTTTGCAGAAGATCTGTGTGAGAACTATCTACATGATATATACATTTATAAATTCTGAAAAAAAATAAAGAATATAAAAATTGAAATTAATGTTT
Organism: Daboia siamensis; assembly: GCA_024449315.1. Lineage (NCBI taxonomy): Eukaryota > Metazoa > Chordata > Lepidosauria > Squamata > Viperidae > Daboia > Daboia siamensis. The sequence goes on along the minus strand of JAKJMR010000416.1, from coordinate 502,245 downwards.
TTGAGCTACAATTACATAAAATGAGGAAATCTAGGATGTTTTTTTCACTAAAGTTAGAGCATCAAGTTTTAACAAAAACACAAAGGCTAGGAAGGAGCTTGTTCTGTAAACCTTTTGACTGAATTTGCATATTGGCCTAATCATAACTTAGGTCGCTTGGTTTTGGCTTAGCTTATTATACAATCTCAATTATTTTTACTTACAAATAAGTGGATCTAGCCAGTAAGGCTATGCAAAATTTTTGAAAAGAGCACTCTGCAAAGTACCTTGGCAGAAGCAAATCCTTTGCAATGCATTGACACAAAGCACTTCTGAAAGTATTAAAGCAACTATATCCTATGGAAGATTGGTACAGCTGTTTTAGGGATTTCTTTGGCTGTCTGTTTATTTTCTTGTGTTGTAATCTCTTCACTTGATTAGTGTCACCAAAGGAAATATTTCTATGTCTATAATCACAGAGAGCTATGAGAAGCTTTCAGAACAGCCACACAGAGATGCAGCTTCATTTACAGCAGTACATTTTGTAAAGTGCCCATTCCTAATTCACTAGTTATTATTAGCCAATTTTAGCTTAGTATAAAATCACCATTGAAGCAAATTGTGTCTTAGTGTATTGTAAACTACGTATATAAACCCAATTTAAGAGCTACTGAATGTAACTTAGTTAAAACATTGAAGATCACCAACATTGTATTTGGTTTTCCTGTACAATTTTTGAAACTGATTTTTCTCTGAACACCATATAGAATAGGTTCATATGGATCAAGAATTTAATATGTTTGTAACAGTTATAGCAGGGATCCACAACCTGTGGACCGCAGCCCAGTAGTGGGACGTGGGCTGCTGGCCACCAGGCCACAGGACAAGCTGGGCAGTGCGTGCATGTGTGCATGCACACACCCCCACTCATGCTAGCGCTGCTGCCACCGGGTGCAAAAACAGGATGCTGTGTGGCGCAAAAACAGGCCGCCACCATGTCTCAGGGCACAAAAATGACACCGCCATGGGGCACAAAAATGAGACACTGCCACACCTCAGGGTGTGAAAATGGAACACTGCCATGCCTTGGCATGAAAACGGGACACCACCGTGCTTCAGGGCACAGAAACAGGGCACTGTGTCGCGCAAGAACGGGGCAGGATTAGCGAGTATCACGCAGGTATCAGCCCTGCCCATTTGTGTCGGGCGTGTGCTCGCAGCCCCGTGCACATGTAAAATGCTTCCCCCTCCCTTTTCCTCCAGTCCACCAACCAAGAAAGGTTGGTGACCTCTTAGTTATAGGACATGCCTTTGAGCCAAATTCTTGGTTTTTGTTATGATTCAGTGTCAGCCTGTGCTCCCAGCAGCTGAGTCCGATGAATCTGAGAAGGAGGGGTTTGGAGAGCCTTTGGTGTCAGAGGGAGGCTCTGATGCACTGCAGGACTCTCAGCTTGGCTCCTCCAGTCATGTTCCTCATGAGGCTCAGCTGTATGAGTACAAGGTGTCGGACTCAGAAAAGTTACAGCTGAATCTGTTCAGAGATGCTAGAAGCAGAAGGCCATCCAGCAGAGCAGAGAAAATCAATGAGGCAACTCAGTGAGAGGAGGAGAAAGCAGTGAGAAGCCATGCCTTGGGACTGATAATAAAAGGGGAAGGTGTAAAAGGGGAAGGTGTGGGCGGGGCTGGTTGCTGAAGGCAACCATTTGGAGACATTCTAAGAGAAACCTGGTCTGTTCTTGCTACTTCTGTTTAACTCTTGTTTTTGACTCTTGTTTGATATTTTAATTCATTTATTGAAGGAAATATTCTGTTGCTTTTTTGTTTGAACTGTAAATAAATTTGGGTTAGGTTTTTCCAGCCTATTGACTGTAAATAGGAAAAAGGGATTGTCGCTGACACATAAACAGGGCCGGTCGTAGGCTGGAACAGAACAGTTTTCTTCATGTTAGTTGCATGTACATGTAAGTGATCTAGAATATGCATAGATAAAAATAAAATGTTTGACTATTTCCAATGTGATATTTTTACAGACAATACCAAGACTTCCTAGAAGATCTGGAAGAAGATGAAACAATTAGAAAAAATGTGAATATTTATAAAAGTAAGTTTCTCACCCGAAATTATTTCATTCTTCTTGAACACTGCAACGTTAGGAAATATTGCATCTATAGAACCTGTAATTCATGAGGTTTAGGGGTTATGTTTTATTTAAATTAGCTTTATTGCTAAGATGCGTTTGATTATTGGTGATTCACCTACCTCTGTTCGATATGCCAACATTTTTGTAACTGAGGATTGAAGTAATTTGGCATAGTCATTAAAGGGGCTGTATTAGAAGTTCTAGCCCAGACACGTCAAACACAAGGCCCGGGGGCTAGATCTGGCCCGCAAAGTGGTTTCTTGCGGCCCATGAAGCCATCCTGGAAACAGTGAGGGAACGGCCCCCACTGCCTTGGCCCTGGCCCAGAGGCCCTCCTTCTGCCAGAGACCCTCAGATCCGTCCCACTCCTGCCCAGGCCCCCATAGGCACCCTTGATGCGAACGATGTAGAGCTGGCCACGCCCACCCAGTAGGCCACACCCACTCTAGCCACGCCTACCCAGTAGGCCACGCCCAGCCAAGCCATACCCACCCGGCCCCCTGAGGGCAACCGCAGTGCTGATGCGGCCCTCAATGAAATTGAGTTTGACACCCCTGTTCTAGCCTGTCTTAGGCATGAAAGCCAACTGGGTGACTTTAGGTTTTCATTCAGCCCTAGGAAGAAGGAACTGGCAAACATCTGAAAATTTTGCCCAAAAAAACCATGTATAGACTTGTCTCTGTAGTCACCAGTTGCTAAAATTAACTCAATGGATCATAACAGCAGTAAGGATAAAGTACAAACGCATATCACTATGCACATACCCATTTCTAAGATAATGTCCTTTGTTTTATAATAAATTTGTCAACAAGGCTTTAGAAGAACTAACCATTGGTTAGTTGATTTTATGGGTGTCTGTTCTCTTCATAATTAAGAAGTTATTTATATGATAGATAATGCAAAGGTAGCACAGTATTTTTATTTTATGTGTACCTCATAGAAATACGTAAGTTACCAATCTTTTAAGATTGTAACATTTTATATCATGCAGAAAGACATGATTTTTGGTCCTGTAATAATTTCTTTGTATATTATATGTTATGATTTTATATTGTAGATCCAGTGATACCAGTGGAAAGTGACATAGATGATGATAGTATTCCCCAAATCAGTCTCACTGAAATGCTTGAAGACCTTCAGATATCTGAAGATGCTACAGGGGGAGAAGGTGCCAATATGCTAATGGGATAAGTTAGGAGGTCTTGCTAATTGAATTTTGTTCTTCCTTGAAAAATAGTCACTAAGAAATCTGTAACAGGCATTCTTGACCTGAAAAATAAATAAGATTGCTAAGATTTGCAAGAGGTTAAAAAACAAATACTCCTGAAATGTATAGTTATAATGGTTTATAAAAAAGGAAAAATAATATTGTAAGTTTTTAAAAAATTATATATCAACATATTGCAGTAGGTTTTAATGACTTTTAAGTGTTGAAATATATGAGTCATGAGATTATCAGGCAGATGATGCAAAGACACAGATTATAATTATAGTACAATTTATTTAATTCATATAATTTGCATTATGACATCATGCTCCATAAAATGTCATTTCTCCTCAGCTATTGTAATTAAACTATATTTTATGGTTTAGGACTATATGTGAATTCAGCCAATTTTAATTAAGAAATCATGTTTAGGGTTAAGGTAATAGTGTGATACATGAGCCCCACAGTTAAGTACACCAAGTACTTTAGAACTATATTTGTGTCCAATTCTTTCAGAGTCATGGTGGTTGAATCCAAATAGTAGAGAATGGTCAGGCTGGCATAAACTCTGTTAACTTCACCAACAGGGCATGATTCTTCAGTCTTCTCATATGTTCATGAGGTAAAAAGGAACATCGGTATTACAGGCCTGAAAAACACCTTCTTTGCAATTTTTTCTTCATTTGAGGAATATACTCTCATTGATGAAGTTAGAAGTCAATGTAAACCATATAAAAACATTTCTTAAAAATATGCTGTATTAAACTGACAACATTTTATGGTATAAAAATGCTAATTACTTTTGAATTGGCTTTCTTGATATGGCATTATCTGTTCCAGGTGAACTTTAAAGAACAAGGCAGTCTTTTTTATTTCCCTAAGTTGATTATACATGCCCAGGCTCACTTTAGAATGCTAATTAATGATTACAGATACTACTTAATTCCGCAGTGATATTTCACAAGTACTTGTCTGATATAGACATGTAAGAAAATATGACACCTGTATTTGTGAAAGCAGAATAGGGAAATTAGGGTTTTTTTGTCCTTGCCAAATCAATTCTTTTACAGATGTGGCATAGTTTGGGGAAACTAGCATAAGAAGTCTACACAAATAATTTTTTTCTATTGCATTTCATGATCTCTCCCTTGAGTTGAGGCAGTACCAAATAGCTTTTTAATGGTTAAAAAAAATGAACAATTCCATTAAATAAGAACAACAATCATAAAATGATTTCATACAAGATTGGTATATAATGTATCATTACAGAGTAATTAAATAGAAATGGTATCATTGCTGAAACAGTTTTTGTAGTAAAAATGCATTTCTTAATCCATATAATAATATTTGGAGGTATAGTATTTAAATCTTCATAAGCTTTCACTCTAAATGTTACTTGTAGAGCAAGTGTTACATCAAAGAAGCTTTAGCAATTACATATATATATACCTCAATGTTGTATGATCCATTTTATTTTCATCAAAGTCCCTATAATTCATAAAAAAGTTCTTAGCACTGAAACATAATTAATTTCAGCTATATATTCCTGAGAATGCATTGTTGCCTTATGAAAAGAAAAGGTAAAATTGCACTTTTTATTTAATGACTGCAACATCTACCAATGGAGTTGTCAATCCCAACTGTGTTCGCTAATGAGGATTGTCTGTAGTGTCACATTCACACAAACATTTGATGAAAATGTGATTGGTTAATGTGTGCTTTAGTTACATTGTGCGAACAATAACAATTGTACAATAATTCAGTGAGCCATGATTCATTTAATTGCATTTATATATTATGCAAAAACAACCTATATATGATTCATAATTTCATGATTATATCAGCAATGCATGACGTTTGTAGTTGGCTAGTTAATTAAATGTTTTGCTCTGTTATGACTGGAAATGAATAGAGAATTCCTATAAAAATTGCAGGATTAAATGTGAAATCTGCAGGGTTTCCAGTGACTATGTTATGCGATTTATTTGCTTTTTAATTACTGAAAGGCCACCCACTGAAAGCCATGACACATTTTGGAGTAGTAGTTGACACATTTTAATAACAACAGCAATGGTAATAACTTTGCAACATTTTTTCTTGTTTTCCTAATCTCTAAAACACATTAAAAGTTGTATTTTAATGTTCTTCCTATTATGATTTTTGTTGTATATGAGAAGAAATATATATTCCTATTTTTTCCATTTAGTTTGCTATTCTTACCGTGTTTTCCCCAAAATAAGACCCACCCCGAAAATAAGCCCATGCCTGATTTTTTGGGGTGGGCATAATATAAGCCCTACCCCAAAAATAAGCCCTACTTAAGAGCCCGCCCACTCCATCCCACTGTTTGATTTTGGCAGGCTGGATCGTGTGCCTCTTTCCCCCCCCCCCCGCCTTCGCTTGCTGCCGGTGCCACCGCTGCAGTGTGGCCTGAATAATAAGAGAACTGGGGGCAGAAGCGGAGAGGCTGCCTCTTTTCTATCCCTGCCCTGGATTGGGGAATCCGGCAGATGGGGTCTGGCCAGGGCTTCAACCAACAGTTTCTCACCCTGAAGCAGCCTCCGAAAGCGGCTTTGCACTTCCCCCCGGGCTTTGCTGACTTTCTTTTCCTCTGCAGAAGAGCAGGGGGGAAAGCTGTGCATCGTGAGACGTCCCACTCTGGGAGGCCACTCAGGTTTCACTCAGTGGGGAGAGGAAGGCTTTGGAAACTACCTTTTCATTTACATTCATCATCAATATTGCTATTGTGAGAAAGTCTCATTAATCCCTTACCAAACAGCGTTGCCTGCAATTCTCGTTAGAGGGAGAGGCTGTGCATTGCTTCTAAGCATGCACTTTCCACATCAGCCATGCTCTCCATGGCATGCTGCACCTGATCTGAAGTGTGGAGAGCATGACTGATACAGGGCAAGTATGTGGCAAGCGTGCACACGGCCTCTGCTGTTTTCAGTGGCACTTTGGTGCCTGGCTAGCCAGGATGGCCCCTTTTCTCACTTGGCTGCTTCTCTTTTTTCTCCCTGCTCCTCATTCCCTCACACTGTCTGCTTCAATTCCTGTTTCTCCATTGCAGCATAGTGCCCGGGTCAACTTTGACAGCGGCGAGGTTTGGGAGATGGTCAATCCCTATTCGTGGTGTGACTGCCAACAATCACCATGCTGCCTGTTGGGAGGGCAGCACCAGTTGCCAATGCATGGCAGGGAAGGCAGAAGGCAATCCCCCTGGTGGGGGTCAGGTGTGAAACCGAGGGTGCCGAAAACAGCACTCGGAGCCTCCATGAGCTGCAGGGATCTGTGCCAGCCGTCCTGACCAACATTGCGAGCCATTTATGTGAGTGTGCACCGACAGAAACGTTTTCCCCATTTCCCTTCCAAAGCCCTGGTAGATCATGGGAAGGGTGTGCTTAGAAGCAACATGCAGCCTCTCCCTGAAACAAGAATTGCAGGCAAGGCTGTTTGTAAGGGATCAATAAGATACAGGAAGCAATGAAAATCTTAGGCCAGGCTCCTCACAGCTGAAGCAGTCTGGCTCGTCCAGCATCAGGTTGGCTGTCATGGGAGGCTTGCCCTGCATGTGAGGTGGAGCTGGAGGACAGAGATGGGCCATGCCTCCCGCAACAGCCAACCTTACCCTGGGCAAGCCAGATTGCTTCAGCTGCAAGGAGCCTGGCCTAAGGTTTCCTGAAGGTGATGGGAACTGCAGCCAGCCACAGCTGAAGAGTTTGAGCTGCAAAATTGGGCATACCTGTAAAGCAGTGGTGCGCCCCAAGTGAGAAAGCATGAGATTTGATGGTGCGAATGCCTGTATTTCAGCGGCTCATGCACAGAATTCATACTGGCGTTCAAGGAAGCGAATCATGGTACAGGTAAATACAAATAATTTTTCTGATAAATAAAACTACAGGTTACAATATTGGAGATGAATATAAATGAGAAGGCAGTTTCCAAAGCTTTCCTCCCCCACCGAGTGAAACCTGGGGCATGGAGGCACCCAGCCAAGCTGAGCCTTGTGATGAAAAAAATAAAGACATCCCCCGAAAATAAGACCTAATGCAGGGGTGTCAAACTGCTGGCCTGCGAGCCGGACGTGTCATCCGGAAGCCGTGCCCACCCCATTGCCAGCAATGGCAAAACCGTCCTAATACGTTGCGTGACATCACGAGTTTGACATGTCTAACCTAATGCCTCTTTTGGAGGCAAAAAAAATATAAGACCAGATCTTATTTTTGTGGAAACAGGGTAGTTATTTAACAAAAACTTAAAGTAATGACTTACAGTGCAATGAGATCACTTTCCATTGAGTATCAGTCTGTGTATGTGTATTTTTCTGATGCTGCAGAATTTTTTCCCTATTGTCGGGTTATATTTTATTACAGAGCAACACCAGTAGACAGGCTACATAGGAAGATACAAAAGCATTTCTCTATTAGGATATGTCCTATTTTAATTCTTACAAAGCGTTTCTTCACAATATTTTTTAAAAAATAACTTTTTCCTGATATTGTAATTCTAAAAATGAAAATACTTTCAGTCTGCCTCCTTTCTACTGAAGTAGTATAGTCCTAAGAGTTTCCATTCTAATGATGCTCAATGCATAGATATGACTTTAGAAGTTACAGTGTTTCTTTCAGAGTCTTGACATGGTTAGATATATTGTCTTAGGAACTGTTGTTATCTGCTTCAGAGGAGACAAGTACCATTCAAGGGTCATTGGATAATTAAACACAGTAGCTACCGGCCAAGCACATTGGTAAAGTAAACTTTAAAGTGCTAACATGTACTCTTAACTACTGTGTTAAACTCTTGAGAAAGGCTAAATATAAATGGGATTAACACTTGCCTTTTAATGCTATTAATATGCTATTAGGAGAGCATTAGTTCTGCAGTACAAGAAACAAAATAATTTTCAGGTTTGAAAATTAATTCAATGTAGGCACCGCCTGACTCCAAACCAGTTCTGGGTGGTTCACAGTTCACATGATTATATTCATGTGTAGTTTAAGATTAAGTAACTTCAAATGTTACCTACTATTTTCCCAGGTTTTTTGATCGATGGAAAGGAAGTCAAGCTTGGGTAACAAAAAAAATCAAGAAATTAGAACAACAATGGAGAAATCTAGGGGCTTTCTCCACTGTCCACTTGTAATGTTACCTACTTATCTTTCAGTTGATAGAAAAAAGTTGGCATAAAATTCATTGTCTCCTGCTTTATTATGTAGCTCCCCATCCATAGACCTTCAGATTGGTGGTGAGGGCTACATGGTGAAGTAGAAAAACCACCCAAATATGCCAAAAAGTGTATTTCCTGTTTACCATTCATGCCCTTCATTCCATAAATTGTTCAGTGACTTCATATGGCCACCAACATTATAACGTCATCCTACTCCTAAGGCCAGTTGATGAGACTTTTCAGCATGTGCAGAACATTATTCTAATCTTTAGTTCCGCTGGTTGGTGTCAACCTAAGGAGATAATGGTATTTATCAGTGATACCACTAATCACGACCTAAGGTTATCTCTCCTATGGAGATCATTGCCATCCTCTTCATTACAGTATTGAAAGCATATTACATTAATTTAGCCATACTCATGATTGCTTTTTGAAATTTTCCATCTTGCTTATGCTCCAATCAGTATTAAAATCAGGAAATAATTTATCGCATTCACATCTCTAATATTTAAATTAGGCCATTTTATAAAGCTTAAATAGATCATATCCCAATCATTTGACAAATACATATTTTTATATTGTATTATCAAACAACATCTGTGTCACAAGGGTAGACTTTTTACATTCTTAGTCACAGTCCAGTCTGCCAGACTATTATATAACTATTATATATTATATTATATAACTCTATTACAATATCCGCACCAATTGATACTTTTTTCCAAGTAAAGGTAAAGGTTCCCCTGCACATGCATGCTAGTCGTTTCCAACTCTAGGGGCCGGTATTCATCTCCGTTTCAAAGCCAAAGAGCCAGCGCTGGTCCAAGGACGTCTCTGTGGTCGTGTGGCCGGCATGACTAGACGCCAAAGGCGCACGGAGTGCTGTTACCTTCCCACCGTGATTTTTCTACTTGCATTTTTACGTACTTTCGAACTGCTAGGTTGGCAGAAGCTGGGATGAGTAACAGGCGCTCACTCTGTTACGCGGCACTCGGGATTCGACCCACCAAACTGCCAATCTTCTGATCGACAAGCTCAGCGTCCTAACCCACTGAGCCACCGCGTCCCTTTTTCCAAGATAGATCTCTAAATATTAACAGCGAAAAAAGTGCCAAATAAAAATTCCTCTTAAGACATTTTACCACAGATTGAGACTTTAGTTCAGAAGTTTTAAATTACATCTCTTAATATCAGGCTGAAACTCACTTTCCATTACTTACCAGTTTGTATACAGATTTGATATTTTCCGTGATTCTTCCCTCTCAATATCTACCCACTTTTAGTTTCACTTCATTTCGTTGTCTGATAATAAAAAAATTAATGTGATAAAATAGATTGTGAAAACCAAAACCTTTAGCAGCTCCTCCAAGTTAGTACATGTAATGGTACCAGTTGATATAATTTAGGAAAGAAAGATATTAAATGTTTTTAAATTTTCTATTTACATAGATGAAGCAAATATACACAAAAGTACCCAAGCTTGGTTGCAATAGGTATAGTTCAGTGTCCTTCTTTGCTATTTGATTAAAAATTGTAGAAAGAACTCATAAGCCAGGTGCAGATGAATAGGAATGAACACATAAGCTGTGTATGCCAGCATGATAAAAGTAGTGGTAACAAAAATGTGCATCACCATTTGTTCCCAGTGTTCAAAGTCAATGCAGCAGGTAACTATCAAGTATTGAAGATAAAGCCACTGGAAATAATTCTTCACATTCTTCATAGCTGCCGCTGCCATGAATCGTTGCTTCTGGAAAGTTGTCCTATTAGAATCAACAAAATGTATGTAGCATAAATTGTGAATGGAGGAAATCATAGAAGATTTTGTAGGATTATTCATTTCCACTGAATTCATAAAAGGTAAAGATTCCCCCACACATGTATGCTAGTCGTTTCCGACTCTAGGGGCCGATGCTTATCTCCGTTTCAAAGGCGAAGAGCCAGCGCTTGTCTGAGGACGTCTCCATGGTCATGTGGCCAGCATGACTAGACGCCAAAGGCGCACGGAACACTGTTACCTTCCCACTGTGGTGGTCCCTATTTTTCTACTTGCATTTTTACGTGCTTTTGAACTGCTAGGTTGGCAGAAGCTGGGACGGGTAACGGGCGCTCTCATAAAAGAACACAATTCAACGAAAACGTCTGAAGTTCAGCTGAAAGAGATTTACTGAAACAACTGTGCTGACTACAGCAATTCCTGTGTCATTATTTTTGAGCATTTTTTATTGGAGAAGGTACATTTCATTGCCATCTCTTTTATTTGTGTATATCATCATTTCCCTTTTGGCTTAGCCAAACGGCTGGGAAGACTGCATGTTCTGTGAAGAAGGCAGAGGAGGAGGAGGAAGCCTATATAGACCATAACTGAACCTCAAGTTATAAGTTGCTTGTGTGTGTTTTATCCTATGAGTGAGGTTTTCATGGTGGTTGGCTGCACGTTCTCTAATCCATAACTCATGGGAAACCAACTTTGTTCTAAAGTCTAGTTGGAAAGTAGAAAAATTGCTTGCTATCTTCTGGTTGCTGATAGCAACAGAGAAACATCAGTAAGGGGATAAGGCATCTTCATTTTCCAATGCATCTTCCTTTTATGAGATAAGATTCACAAGATAATCTGAAGAACACTTAGCAGTAATAACTATCAATTCTGTTTATCTAGTAGTTTACAAGCACCTGAGTAGTACTTGGGTCCAAAATATTTCAAAGGCTCAGTTAGTCTTCTCCAACTTAGCATTCTAGATAGGTTAGAATGGCACCTTCCATAATGTTGGCCATAAAGGCTGGGAAATTTACTGCTAGAAGTCCCCTTTGGAGGTGTCAATATATAAACAAATTAACATTGTTATAGAAGACATCAGAGTTAGTTTGTGATGGATTTGTCTTGACTTAATTTAAGGATAGTTTGCTTTTGACTCCATTAAGTTCGATTCTTATTGACTTATTTCTTTAAATTAGCTTGCTGGAGAGAAAAGAATTTATATTGAATGATGGGGTACTCTTAAAAAGACAGGTCTTGCACAAAACTATTTCAAGAGAGTTATGAAAAGACAATCTGAAAGACAACCTCCACCTGAAGATCCACCACTCCCTCCTCTCAGCAGCTGGTTACCATTCCTTCTGGATTCAGCTTGCTATTTAACATCATAAGAAGGCCCCTTCAAAGTAATGCATCATGAGTTGCCACAGAAATCCCAGTACAGAAAGAATGCATAGCTGCCTTAAGTATAGTGATGTTGTTCTGGGCTGCAATTTAAAATGACATCATCACATGAAGTATTTATTTCAGTTCATCACCCCTTACACATCCCAATCTATATTAACTGATTCATTATATTTAATGGTGGGGTTGCTTTGTGTATATAAGTTCATTATTACCTGTATCCAGTGATGATTTCTTGGAGATTAGTCATTCTCACAAGACCTAGGAAACAATGGAGAAGCCTAGCCAGTGATGTATATATAAGAATTGATAGTATCTTAATTATGTTGAGTATTTTCATTTGTGCTTCTTTATTTTAATATAGTATAAGCAAAATAAAATTAACAATACAACATAAATCAATATTGACAATAAAATTATTTAATAATTTAAAGCTTCAATCCAACCTTTACCGTAATTTAAGTGCTACAAAGTATTGCTACTGAAAAGATCTTTCAAATTTATCAAGAACTTGAAAAAATAAGCATTATAAGAGCCTTTTTAAACTTATAAGATCACACTGAATACTATTCAAAGGAGAATTGATGGCAGAAATTTCTAAAATATGAGATGGCCATTGAGACAAGAAAATTAAGCAATTCCCATTTTATAACATCAGAATACATAGGAATACAAAATGTAACCATTTTTTTTTAAAAAAAAAAACCCCTATGTATTTCTTGGTAAAGTACCCCAAAATGTCAGCTCCAGTAGTCTGACCTGGTGGAGTTCCTGAAGACCCAGCCAAAATACAGATTACAGAATAAAAAATTCAAGTGAATTGGGCAATGTCCAGGACAGCTCTTTGCTTTACAGTAGTCTCGGTGGGGCACCACCAAAACATTAATTTCTCAGTTCTAAGAAATGTATACATTATCTAGACAGTCAGAAGATGAAAGTTACAAGTTCTTGTGGTGGTATTCATGAAAGGCTTTAAAAGAAGTCTGATTGATAATGGACTCCCAACTTTCATACGATCAAATAGACCTAAAAAGTAAGAGAAAGAAAATTTTGGGGGGGGGGGGGGGGAGAGAAAGTAGGACAGTCAGGATGAAAGACTAAGCTTGTTCAAACTTAGTTAAGTTGTGGTAGCATATCCAACTGGAAAATTCTAGTGAGGCAATCTGAGGGAAACTCACACTGTTTCATCTACTTGGATTGTAGTGGTGAGTATCTGTAGTGGTGAATATCTGTAGCTCGGGTGTAGGATAAAGGTGGAAGTTCATTCTCTGAGCTTGTGGGTTGGTTTCTGAACTTTTCTTTACCAAGCGGAATACAGATAGAAGTAATTACTTGTGGCATAACTTTATCAGGAAAATGAAGAGTTGCCTTTATAATCAAGGTAAGTCATAGGTAGTAAAACTACTTTCATTCTCCTGCCTTATAGAAGGAGAGAGACAGCAACCCCTTTGAGTGTTGTGTGAACTTTGGTATACCTAGAAGACTTTTTATGCAAATAAACAGCAATGCAGACCTTAGCACTAAGCTTGGTAGTTTGTTTGCAGATAATTCATTACCCAGCTAGATAAAATCAATGCTTGTAAGTGTGATATTTGCTCCCTGTTTATATACAGTGGTTTTTACTGCTGGTATTGGTGGCATTGTGTTTTCTTTTTCTCCGTTGTCAAAGGACCAACCCAAGAAGAGTTATGTAAGATTATTCAAATAGAACAAACAAACAGCAATCCAGAATAGCCAAAAAAAAAAATCTTCCAAGAAAATAGATACCCACATAATTTTGTCAAAAAGTGCCTGAGCACTCAACCCATCACAGCATATCCAACACAAACTATGAAAAGATAAAACAACCATACATCAAAAAGATCTCACAAACTATCAACAGACTCTTTCAACCACATAGTATCACCACATTTCACAAACCAACTAAAACCCTGTAAAAGTAAATCAAAAAACAGCCAAGAATTAAGAGTCATCTATTCTACAACATAGTGTAAAGACTGCAACAGCCACTGCATAGAACAGACAGGCAGAAAACTATCAGAGTACATCCATGAACACCAACTAGCAATCAGAAGACACAATGAGAACTCCTTAATTTCACAACACATACAGATTTCACCTTAATTTCAAATGGGAAACTGAGCATCCTAGACCAAGCCCAAATGGAAAAATGCTATAGAATTTCTGGAAACTTAGTTTTCAGACATAACAGCCATCAATAGGCATATAGAGATCCTATTTCCACACCATTCAAAGGATTTGATTAAAAGATAAGAAAATAAAAAGACTAGAACACATCCTTTGTACCAGACTACAACCACATAAGCAGGGATTAACACCAGACAAAGAACGAAACAGAAAATAATACACCCTAAATCAAGGAAATACCAAGGAGAAACCCCACATACACAAATGTATGTGCGCGCCCACACGCACACACACACCATCACTGTAAGACAAGTTGCTTTATATTAATGGAGAAAATCCCAAACATACTGATCCTGATGATGTTATCTAGTTGGTTAATAAGATGTATGTAAGCAAACAACCAAGCCAGAGAGCACCAAGAACTCCATAGGTCAACCTGAACTACATATATTCTCTTCAAATGAAATGAACAGCTAGCTTTACAAATTGGCCTACACCTGAAAGTGTCTTGCTCATTTGTGGCCCTGTATGTTTTAGAAACCTTTTTATGGTTTGTAAATCATATTGTATGTCTTAGTGTGTTGTACAAATTAAATCCTTCAGTATAACAGAGATAGCTCAAGGAAATTTATTGCCTAGCACCGAACAAGATGAGGTTCCTTCACATTCTATATGCAAGCTCATAGTTTATCTTTCACCCATGTAGCAGTGGGACAATTGCTACATTTCTTATTCTTTCCCAACTTGTATAGAATTTCCAGAGTCTACAGTATATTTTGTGTATATCACTCTGACATTTTTAAATCTGGAGAAAGAAAGATAAAGTAATAAAAATAACCATGCATTCAGTGTCCCCGAATTTTAGACAAATCTTGAATTCTCAAGCAGGTTGATGTCCTTATTGCTTGCATTATCCCTCCAAAAAAGCAGTGATTAGAGGACAGAACTTTGAATTGTATTACAGACCTCAGCTAAGCTGTAATTGAAACTGAAGTGAGGGGAGCAAGATGCAGTGAAACTTGGAAAAGTCTCTGTTTGCTTATAATGATAAGAGACTGACACAGATTTCTCCATGCAATTGCTAATATGCCTTACTTTTTTTACAAAGCACCCATTTTTAATAATGTAAAATGGGGTGAGGGTGGAATTGTGACATCACATAAAGTACATCTGCTTTGCCAAAAGACTACCAAAAATACGCATCTTTTCTTTAAAAAGAAGAGACAAGAAAACATGCTCAAGAACATGCACTATTTTTCTTTCACAAACAAAAAGGGATAAAACTTTACAATGCTGATTTTTGTGAAGTTTTTAAAACTAATAATCATCATAGTAATAGTACTCTAAGGACACTCACCTTATATATCCAGAAATGAGATTCTACCTGGTATCCGTTGCTGCAAGGCAACACAATGAAAACCAAGGAATGAATTCATTAACACACTCTGAAGAGCCTCATGCTTACAACTGCTCCACACACCTAGTTGCCCGCCCACTTCAGGTTTGAGTAAATCCAGATTACATCTTTGTGTAAGGAATTTCAACAAAGTATTTTCTGATCTGGATCATCTTTAATATACCTATATTTCATAAGCTGTAATCCGACAAGTACCTACTTGGAAGATCTTTCAACTAAAATAAAATTTACTCAGGATATAATAGGCTTACATATTTTCAGAGTATTTTTTTAAAAGTACAGTGTGACCGTTAAACACACTGAAATTATCAATCAATCAACTTTATTCTAATTAGATGGATCATGACAATTATGTTAAAATGGGAATAAAAATATTGATATAATAAAATAAGGTAAAAATACATTTAAGATAAAATTACAGAGTATTCAAATTAAAGAATCCTATAGAGCAACAAATAAATATTACAATGAATAATACTAGAATGTATAAAATCCTACAAGAAAGTAAGGCTATAGTAAATTATATTACATCTAATGCTTGCTGAAGCCCTGCTAAAGTTTGGAATTGAGACCTTTATAACTAATATAAGTGGCAACTAATTATAACAAAAATAATTAAATAAAGCATATAATTGTGTGTACATTTAAAAGAGAAAGAGGGAGAGAGGAGGAAGGAGGAAAGGAGGAAAAAAAAGAAAATATATTGAGTTATGGAAGACTCAGCATCACCTTACTTGGACAAGTTGTTTATGTTTAATCATCATTCTGACATAAAGTTGTCTGAAATCCCTGCCACCCGGTCAGCTAGTCAGAAGTTAATGCAATCAGCTCCTGAAATATATAGAACTACAACTAAATGTATGTTTTAAGTTGAAGGCATGAGTCATTTCAACCTAAAGGCCACACATTTAAGAAGACTACCATTTAATTACCACAATGTTGACCTATACATATTATTCCAAGCTTGATGACTTCCTACTAAAGTTTTGAGTCGCAAATGTTATATTATCATTCCAAAATTTAAAAGGGTGTTTAGTTTTACATAAATGGCTACAAAAAACTATATAGTTTTTCCTTCATTTCTGTTACCTAAATAGAAAAGGCTAAGGACCAGGATCAGTAAATCAGTCTTTTAAAATAATTCAGTTCCTAACCATATATGAGAGAGGGAATCAAATCCACTTGGTTTAACAGAAAATCTCTTTCAGCAACATGTATTCTATTGATGTTTAATTAGTGCATGAAAACCTTATTGTGAGTTGCACAATAATATTACTGTGCTCTTACTGAGTGGAAAATCTGTAAGAGGAACTTGAAAATCAACAAGAGCAAAAAGTAGATACAATTTTGTCTGTCTTTAACATATTAAACAGAAAGTGAATATGAAAATATCTAATATAGATAAATACAGATGGAGATCAGGTTTGGTGTAGTCATTAAGACATGAGACTAGAAACCCGGAATACTCTGAGTTCTAGTCTTGCCTTGGACACGAAGCCAGCTGGGTGACTGGGCCAGTCATAAAGTTCATCTCATTCCTCACATTATTTAATACACACAAAAAGTTCTAGGAAGAGTTCATTTGAGAAAATTTAACTATTCAATATGAAAGTACTGCTCCCTTCATTCTCACCTTTCCTTATCCCTTTCCTTCAAAAATCCAAGGAAGCTATTCAACATCTTAAACTAGCATGTGATGTTGGTAATTAAAGCAATGAAGCTGAAACCCAGACAAAGCAGAGACACTCTTATGATTTGACAAGGCAAATCAAGAAATAGGGATTATAGCTGTTGAGACTATCCCAAGATTCATTTTGCCTAGGATAATCAAGTTCTAGCAGCAGCAAAATTCAGTTACCTAGCCTGGTAATAAAACAATCGGAAACCAACCCACAAGCTCAGAGAACGAACCTTCACTCTCATCCTACATCTGATCTACAAATAGTCACCAGTATTGCAAATGTTGTCATACCAGGTGACTTTCTTTGGGCGTTAATCAGAAGCAACCACTGATTTGATGAGTTCCTTCAGAAATGGATAAAGAGACTACCAGGAAATCTGACAGATAAATTCTACAGTGAGTAGTAGAAAAAACATTCAGGAAAAAGGCAATACCGGTAGCAAACCATTTCTGTATTATCAAGAATATAGTCGCTAAAAGCTGAGCTCAGCTCCTGGAATTTTAACCTTTTAGCATATTTTGGAGAAGATGAATGAAACTAAATGGATAACTATGGTGAGACTAACTCAACTTGATGAATAGTGCTCTGTTTCAATAATCATTTACACTATGAATTACTCACTGATATTAAGCATAAATGTCAAACATGCTGAAAATTTTCAAGAGACCACCAGGGGATGCTGAGAAACCCAGTAGATACTACCTCTCCATTCCCATTTTTCAAGAGAAAGAGATATGGAAAATTAGATGGAATTTGTGGCAACTAGGAAAAGTCTGATAGATTTTGACATGTCAGTGACGGTATCATTTGCTATTACAATTATAGGAATGCTCTATATTTTCTTCTATGGACTAGTGCTACAAGAGTCATTAACAGCCAGTGTAAACTTTAAAAGCCAGTTTAGTCTTCTGGTTAGAAAACAGGAGACAGTGAGTTCTTCTTCCACTTTAGCTGTGAAAGCCAGCTTGCAGACAGCTAGTCATTTGCTTTTTTCTTTTTTTCTTTTTTTTGCAAGTTGTTGGGGCCATTTGGGGCCTATGTCCTCAGGGTCATCTGAGTAATGCAAAAATGTGTGGAGCCTAAAAGAATGCAAATGATCAGCTGTCTGCAAGCAATATAAATTCTTCCACTCCCCACCATGTAGTCAGAGCTGAAGAAAGCTTCTTGAGTGAGAGGCGAAATGTCTTCAAACAAAAACAAGTAAGAGCAGTTAACTCTTGAAAAGCACATTTGGGACTCTGTCTCAGTCCAGCTCACCTCACAAGGCGGGAAATAGGAGGAAGAAGAATTATTAGATACATTCACCATCTTGAGTTATTTTTTAAAATAACAAAGACAGGATAAAAATAAATTTAGTCCACATTTCTTTGTTGGGAAAAGACTCCTTTACATATTTCTATTCTGTCTGTGCAGGAATCTTTTCATTGCTTTCTATCATATCAGTTAGTTGAATTGATATCTTTCCTGCCTGACCTCATCAATTACAAATTACAAATTATAAGACAAAGAAATAAAATTAAAAAATTATTAAAATAGGAAGTACATTTAAATTAAATATCATGAAAATAAATTCAGCTAAGAGATAAAAGATTGATAAGAAAGATGTAGATGGCATAAGGAATCTTCTCACACTGTGGGAAAATCCAGTATTAAGGCAACCAACAACAGACAAGCCTCTCCCAAACTGGCATTAAGATAAAATCAGGGAGGAGGGAAACATGTTCAGATTTGTAAGATTCTGTTACTGTACAGTAGCTATTCCAATGAAATGTTTGTTTGTTTGTTTAGACATATATGGTACTGGTTTCCTAATCTGGTATACTCTATAGGGCTAACTAGAGATGAATGTTTTGCCTTCTTCCTTGAATACAATATGCAGTGGTGAAGTGCACATCCTTGGACAGGAAGTTGTTCCATAGCAGAACTCCCTCTAACTACCAGATAATCTTCTGGCAATGGGTTTGAAGGTAATTCTTCCAGAGGGCTTCTCCTGTTGACTTAAGAAGTGAAATATGATCATGTACTGTAAAATATGTTTTTTTCTTTAGAAAGTTTTTACATCTTTAACACCCTAAGTCAGTGGTTCTCAACCTGTGGTGCAGACACCTGAGGGGCCGCAATGTTACAAGTGGTGTGCTAAAGCTTGAAGAAACGTTATGATTTAAATCTTGAGGTAAGACTTGAGGGGGTCCATGGCCACAAAAGATATTTAAATGAGGTCCGTGGTGAAGAAAAGGTTGAGAACCACTGCCCCAAGTCATTCACAGCTTTAACAATCATGCCCTGTGCTACATTTGCTAAGTAAGTAATTGGCTTTGTTGGGATCTGACACTGAGTTAAGGGGAGGTATGAAACTAGCCTTAAGTTGCTTGAAGGGACAAAGCAGCTGAAGGAAGATCCTCCCTTAAACTTCACTGTATTTATCAAGTAGTGAGTGTTGTATATATATATATATATATATATATATAGGAGGGGACGCGGTGGCTCAGTGGGTTAAGACGCTGAGCTTGTCGATCAGAAGGTCGGCAGTTTGGCGGGTCGAATCCCGAGTGCCGCGTAGCAGAGTGAGCGCCTGTTACTCGTCCCAGCTTCTGCCCACCTAGCAGTTCGAAAGCACGTAAAAATGCAAGTAGAAAAATAGGGACCACTACGGTGGGAAGGTAACAGCGTTCCATGCGCCTTTGGCGTCTAGTCATGCCGGCCACATGACCACGGAGACGTCCTCGGACAAGCGCTGGCTCTTTGGCTTTGAAACGGAGATGAGCACCGGCCCCTAGAGTCGGAAACGACTAGCACGCATGTGCGGGGGAACCTTTACCTTTACCTTTATATATATATATATATATATATATATATGTATGTATGTATGTATGTATGTATGTATATCTATATATCTATATCTATATATCTATATCTATATCTATATATGTATGTGTGTGCGCGTATATATATGTATATATGTATATATATGTATATATGTGTGTGTGCACGTATATATATATGTATATATGTATATATATATATAAAATATATATGTATATATGTATGTGTGTATATATATATGTATATATATGTATATGTATATATATGTAATTTTATTTTTTTAATCCCATTTATATCCCACCCTTCTCCGAAGACTCAGGGTGGCTTACAATTTAAGCACAAACCAATGTGCTTAGCAATAGCCTTCATTCTATGTATATGCCTGCTTATTAGGGCTTTCGCCCCCCCCCCCCCCCCCCCCCCCCC
>JAKJMR010000416.1:448696-465985 GCA_024449315.1 Daboia siamensis | reverse complement strand
GTTCAGGCCAGCCTTGAGTTTTTACAGCACAAACAGGAGGCTGCAGCAGCTCTACGTGTGGCAAAAGAAGAACAATGGGAAGCTGCAGCAGCTCTACATGTGGCAAAAGCAGAGTGACTGCAAAAGGAAGAAATGGCCAAAGCTCAGGCCAGCCTTGAGTTTTTACAGCATGAGCGCGAGGCAGCAGAAATAGCAACAGCTGCAGCTTTACAAGCAGAGGCTGAAGGTGCTATCTTCATACACAATTTTGAAGAGCCAGAAAGTGGAAACTCGTACAGCCATGTCAAGGCCTACGTGGATGACCAGAATACACTATGACATGAGCAGGAAGGAGCAATGAGGTTGACCACAAACTCCCAAAACAAAGTGAACAAGGGGGAGAATCTCAACCACCAGATGTGCAAACTAGTCGGAAAGCTGACATTGTACCATCTGGATCACAAGACCTCCCCTTCGGATCTGTAAAACACACCCCAACAAACCAAGATGCATGGGGTAATTGGATTAGCCCATTTGCAACAGCAAAGACTCCTCAGCAGGCAGGCACACAAGGAGCCGTGATTCCTAAGCTCAATGCAAAGGCAAGGGAATTCCGGCCAGACCTTCAAGGCAATTCAAAAATGGACTTCTGGCCCAATGAACATGATCGGCCTGCCTGGCGGCGAGGAGAACAACCCTCATCTGCATCATGGGTAGATTCCCTCATCAGGAAGTACTCTGCAGAAAACTACCAGCCGTCTTTGGCACATGCCCCTGCTCTTGGGAGCTATGCCTATGAGGATCAACGAGAACCCCCTAATTGTGCTCCCAATAACTTCAACACCGTACCACCTCACCCTGACTACAACTCCTATACAGCACCAGAAGGGTCACCCCAGAAAGGAAGGTTGGATTTGGCATCCAGTAGTGTACAGAAATTCTCTGACAAGTCAGGGAATGTGTATTTATTATGGAAGCATATCTTCATGAATACCACTCAAAACGAAGGGTTGCGGCCAGCCAAGAGCTGATATGATAGCATGGCTGGGAACAGAATCTGAAGAAGTAGTAAAGGACATCTACTCATCCCAACTAGATAACCCAGTCACCAGCCTTAGGAGAACTTAGGATAGGCTTGATCAGCAGTATGGCGCATCTACATTGATGGAGTCCTCGTTCTTGGATAGTATCAACAAATTCCCTGACATCAGTATCAGTGAACCTCGCAAGCTGTGGAAATTCTCTGCCTTCCTTACACAGCTGTGGACAGCACAAGAAGTTTACACCATGCCAGGACTTATCTGTCTTGACCAGTTCAGGATGCAAAAGCCTATCTTTCAAAAACTACCACAGCAGTTAAATGAAGAATGGATCAAGTTATCTGATGCTCACAAGGCAAAGAACCCAGGCAGAGACACCCCGCTTTGCTGTTCTTGAAGAATTTGTTGCCCACCAAACAAAGCTGTGCAATGACCCTCAAAACTTCAGCATCAGAGAAAAATGGTTTCCAGCTGCCAAAAAGGCCAGTCAGAATTCTGGCTCAACCAAGGCTCCATTGCAAACTGCAAAGGGAAAAACCCTTGTATCTGTGCATAAAACAGAGGTTGTTACCTTGCCCATGAAGAATTGAGATGAACAATTGTCGAAGAAAGCTCAATCTAAACCTCTGCAAACAAAGAAAGACCTGATCTGTCCTTTCCATAAGTGCTCACATTCTCTGAACAAGTGCAGAGAATTTGGAAAGAAGTCCCTGGACGAAAGAAAAGCTTTGATCAGGGAGTAGAAGGTCTGCTACAAGTGCTGTGAGTCTATGGAACACATGGCCAAAGCTTGCTCAGCTAAGGTGAAATGCCACCTATGCAAGTGACAAGCATCTGGGAGCCCTGCATCGACTCTGAGCTGCTGCAACAAGCAATTTCTACTCCTCCTTCGACCAAGGAGCCGCAGCATGGCTCCAAAGTGCACTCAGAGTTCCACGACTGTTAATTGCATGTCAGTATGAGGCGACTCACCATTCCCTCGTTCATACCACCAAATCTGCTTAGCTAAAGTATACCCCACCGGATGCCCAGAAGAAGCCGTGAAGATGTATGTAATAATGGATACACAAAGCAATCACTCATTAGCTAGGTCAGCATTCTTTGACCTCTTTGATGTCCAAAGTGAAGAAATGCCTTTCACAATATCAACGTGCACTGGGCCCCAGAGCACAGTGGGGAGGAAAGTTACTGGACTCTGCATAGAGGCATTAGATGGGAGTTCACAATTCCCACTGCCGCCATTGCTAGAATGGGACACCTTACCAGATAAGCGCAGTCAGATTTCAACACCAGAAGTAGCAAGCACCATACCTCACCTGACGCACATGGCTGATCAATTTCCTGCCCTAGATCCTGAAGCTGAAATCCTGTTTCTGTTGAGAGTAGATGGCCCTAATGCCTTTGCTTGCCATGGAATGGTCAGAGGCCCAATAGGCTCCCCAATTGCCCTCAAGATGGAACTCGGATGGGTGATTTCAGGACTGGTCTGTGTCGATCAGCTGCAAGCTCCAACCCAAGTGAATGTCTTTGCAACTTCCATTCTAAGGAATGGGAGACAATCCCACTTGAAACCATGCCAAGAACACTTCACGCTTTTTACAATTAAACCCGTTTTAGGAGAGACGGTGTTCCAGACCAGCAAAGATGATAATGACTTGGACTTGTCGATAGAGGACAAAGAATTTCTGCAGCTCACGAATAAGGAATTTCTACAGGATGCCACCAGGAGTTGGGTAGCCCCACTATACCCTTTCGCATACCCAGGTAGCGTCTGCCAAATAACCATGAGCAAGCTCTTTCTCGCCTCAATAGTCTGAGGAGAATCCTGAACAGGAAGCCCAAAATGAAAGTTCATGTAGTGGAGTTCATGAACAAGATGATCCAGAGTGGACAGGCTGAGCTTGACCCACCCCTGAGGAAAGATGAAGAATGCTGGCATCTACCATTTTTTGGAGTGTACCATCCACAAAAGCCAGGTCAGATATGAGTAGTCTTCAATGCCAGCACGCAGTTTCAAGGCATCTTGAAAGACCTTCTTACAGGGCCTGATCTCACCAACAGTTTGCTCAGTGTGCTTATCCACTTCAGAAAGGAAGCTATAGCAGTCATGGCTGACATCCAACATCTGTTTTATTCATTCTATGTCAAGGAAGACCATCACAATTACCTGCGCTTCCTGTGGCTCAGTGATGAACAGCAGAACAAACAGATAACAGAATACAGAATGCAAGTACACGGTTTGGGGAATGGTTCTTCCCCTGCAATTGCTAATTATGGCCTGCAACATACCGCTCATGATGGCAAAGCCAAATACAGTGCAGACGCCAGATGCTTCATAGAATGGGATTTCTACGTTGACGATGGTCTAAAATCTATACCCACTCCAGTAGAAGCCGTAGACCTATTAAAAAGGACATTGCAGATGCTAGCAACAGCCAACCCTAGGCTGCACAAAATTGCATCCAACAGTGAAAAAGTGTTGGAAGCCTTCAGTCCTGAAGATCATGCTAAGGGATTACAGGACCTCGATTTTGGCACCAATGCCCCTCTTATCCAATGCAGTGTCAGTCTGTGTTGGGAATTGAAGAAAGACATCTTCACCTTTAGAGCTCTGGCACAGAACACCATCTGAAGAGGAGTTCTGTCAACAGTCAATAGCTTGTTCAACCCTTAGGTTTTGCTGCACCTGTAACGGTCCAAGGGAGGCTCCTTCTGCGTGCGCTCTCCCAAAGCACCACAGACTGGGATGAGCCGCTGCCGCCAGAACAGAAGCAAGACTAGGAGACATGGCGTGCATCCCTACGTTGTCTCCAAAGCATGTGCGTGCAGGGCACATATGTTTCCATTTCACCTGCCACTGCATCAAAGAAAGAATTGCATGTTTTCTCAGATGCATCAACGAAGGCAATAGCAGCTGTAAGATACATCAGAGTCTATGGCGGGGAGAGCGACATTCACTTCAGTTTCTTCATGGGAAAGGTGAAACTGGCAACACAACAAGGTCATACCGTACCAAGGTTGGAACTCTGTAGTGCCATATTGGCTTTAGAACTCACAGACCTGATATTGAAAATGATAGACCTATACGGACAGCAAGGTGGTGTTGGGCTATCATCAATGCTTGACCTTTGATTCCAGTTTCCTCAGATCCTGAAAATCTAAGTATTCTCACCCTGGCCACCTTGCTAACCCAACGCCACTGGCCAGCACCATTAGGGAACTTTGTTCCCAAAGATATATATAAACAACTGCTCACCAAGACCTTCTGGAAGTGCTGGAAGCAAGAATACTTGTCTACCCTTCAGGATCGTCACAAATGGAAGACCAAAGAGCCTAATCTTGAAGAAGGAGACCTTGTCTTGTTGAGAGACAAGGACACGCATCAGAACTCATGGCCCATAGGGGTTGTGCACCAAGTTGTACCTAACTCTGATGGACTAGTTCGCCAAGGTAAAGTCCAGATCACCAAGCCCCAAGAGTCATGTTGTGACTCATAGACTTTCGTTAAAAGGCTTTACACCAGGCCGACCACCGACTTGGTACTGCTGTTAAGGAAGACCGAACTTGAAAATTGAACCTCAAGCTATGCATATTTTGTGTCTACCTCATAGTCGCATTGTTTGATGCTATGCCTTTGTTTATTTTAGTTAATAGTTAGTTAATAGTGGAAATGTTATAAAGGTCTGAGTAAACAGCTATTTTAGGAATTAAAAACTGTCCCCTAAAGAGATAACCTTTTGGGTAATGTAGTTTTAAGTTACTCAGTCACATCTATGTTTCAGATTGGCCATTGGGAGAGACTTCTGATTGGATAGCTGGGATTACTGGCTACGTGCAGGCCAGTGAGTCTTTTATGAATTCCAGCCACGGGAGCTGTTTGCTCCTTCAACATGGGAAACACTACCTCTTTTCACCTATGTATTGGGGTCAGATTATGAAATGTGCTTCAGAAGAATCTCTCCAGTAACTGTGAGTTAATGTTTAGAGGATGCCTGATGAATTCAAGTAATCTGCATAAAACCCTTTCCATTGAGTTTATCTGCCTGTATCAAGCAATAGTAGCCCCTTAGCTTGAAACAGAACAAATAAAATAAATAATTAAATATTTTGGTAGGTTAATGTGCTAACACCCATTTTTGTTTACTAGATTCTTTCACTGACACCTCTTCTTTGCATGTTAACATTAAACTTCATTAGCACAGCATAAGCATTTGTGTGATGAAAGCATTTTTATTAGATTATGTTAATACTATAATCTTATTCCAACCCATCCCATTTATATTTAATTCTAAATTTATGTACTTGTAGTAAGTTGTATTGTGGTTCTCCCAAATATTTTAGAAGTACTTTGCCATTGCCTGCTTAGAATTTCCTAATACATTTTAATAAGAGACCAACATTCTATGCCACACAAGCAACTTGGAAATTTATTTCTGTTAAAAGGAAGCAAACCCAAAGTGCTTATTGTCTGATAGTAGAAAAGATATTTAAAAATTACAGGGACAAGTGGAATGAGAAAATGTTTGCTGGGATATTAATGGGCAAGGCCAGGTATAATGGTCAGATTATTGCAGGAAGGAGTACTGTTAGTTGTTATTAGATTGTGACCTCATTTAAGTATCCACAATGGTTTTGCTAACAGTCTTTCCTGTGGGAAAGTTATTATTGAGCAGTGAAAGCTGGTGAATGGGAAAACAACAACAATCCAGGAATTCAGTCTGCTGACCTTGTCTGAGAATTGGAAAGATGAGACAGAGAAAGTCTCATATCTTCCTGGATTCACAGCAGAGCATCACACTAGACCTGAAGAGGGACACTCTGCAGCAATCTATTCTTGGCCAGCTATTCTATCCTGTTTTAAATATATGGCATCATGGGGTAGAAAGGTTTTTAGATATGTGACTGTATAAGGTAGAAAAGGAAATCTGCTGGAATTTTTCAGTGACCATTCCTATTCTTGGGAGAGCAGCTTCAGAAAATAATCTCTGGAAATTTGTCCTTGATATTATGGCCACGTGATATTCCCTAAAAATTCATCTTGTTCCTCACTTTATTTAATATGCACAAAAAGTTCTAGGAAGAGTTCATTTGAGAAAATTTAACGATTCAATATGAAAGTACTGCTCCCTTCATTCTCACCTTTCCTTATCCCTTTTCTTAGAAATCCAAGGAAGCTATTCAACATTTTATTTATTTTATTTATTTTTATTTTAATTCCATTTATATCCCGCCCTTCTCCGAAGACTCAGGGCGGCTTACAAGCTTAGCAGTAGCCTTCATTCTATGTATATGCCTGCTTATTAGGGCTTTCACACACACCCCAAGCAGCATTATTACAAAGTCAGCTTAATTGCCCCCAACAATCTGGGTCCTCATTTTACCTATCTCGGAAGGATGGAAGGCTGAGTCAACCTTGAGCCTGGTGGGATGCGAACCTGCACTAATTGCAGGCAGCTGGTGTTACTTAAGGAGGCATTAGCACACTGCTCCACCAAGGCTCTAACATCTTAAACTAGCATGTGATGTTGGCAATTAAAGCAATGAAGCTGAAACCCAGACAAAGCAGAGAAACTCTTATGATTTGACAAGGCAAATCAAGAAATATAGCTGTGAAGACTATCCCAAGATTCATTTTCCCTAGGATAATCAAGTTCTAGCAGCAGTAAAATTCAGTTACCTAGCCCGGTAATAAAACAATCAGAAACCAACACACAAGCTCAGAGAACGAACCTTCGCTCTCATCCTACATCTGAGCTACAAATAGTCACCACTATTGCAAATGTTGTCATACCAGGTGACTTTCTTTGGGCGTTAATCAGAAGCAACCACTGATTTGATGAGTTCCTTCAGAAATGGATAAAGAGACTACCAGGAAATCTGACAGATAAATTCTACAGTGAGTAGTAGAAAAAACATTCAGGAAAAAGGCAATACCGGTAGCAAACCATTTCTGTATTATCAAGAATATAGTCGCTAAAAGCTGAGCTCAGCTCCTGGAATTTTAACCTTTTAGCATATTTTGGAAAAGATGAATGAATCTAAATGGATAACTATGGTGAGACTATCTAACTCAACTTGATGAATAGTGCTCTGTTTCAATAATCATTTACACTATGAATTACTCACTGATATTAAGCATAAATGTCAAACATGCTGAAATTTTTCAAGAGACCACCAGGGGATGCTGAGAAACCCAGTAGATACTACCTCTCCATTCCCTTTCCCATTTTTCAAGAGAAAGAGATATGGAAAATTAGATGGAATTTGTGGCAACTAGGAAAAGTCTGGTAGATTTTGACATGTCAGTGACGGTATCATTTGCTATTACAATTATAGGAATGCTCTATATTTTCTTCTATGGACTAGTGCTACAAGAGTCATTAACAGCCAGTGTAAACTTTAAAAGCCAGTTTAGTCTTCTGGTTAGAAAACAGGAGACAGTGAGTTCTTCTTCCACTTTAGCTGTGAAAGCCAGCTTGCAGACAGCTAGTCATTTGGTTGTTGTTTTTTTTTGTTGGTTTTTTTGCAAGTTATTGGGGCCATTTGGGGCCTATGTCCTCAGGGTCATCTGAGTAATGCAAAAATGTGTGGAGCCTAAAAGAATGCAAATGATCAGCTGTCTGCAAGCAATATAAATCCTTCCACTCCCCATCATGTAGTCAGAGCTGAAGAAGCTTCTTGGGTGAGAGGCGAAATGTCTTCAAACAAAAACAAGTAAGAGCAGTTAACTCTTGAAAAGCACATTTGGGACTCTGTCTCAGTCCAGCTCACCTCACTAGGCAGGAAATAGGAGGAAGAAGGACTATTAGATACATTCACCATCTTGAGTTATTTTTTAAAATAACAAAGACAGGATAAAAATAAATTTAGTCCACATTTCTTTGTTGGGAAAAGACTCCTTTACATATTTCTATTCTGTCTGTGCAGGAATCTTTTCATTGCCTTCTATCATATCAATTAGTTGAATTGATATCTTTCCTGCCTGACCTCATCAATTACAAATTTCAAATTATAAGGCAAAGAAATAAAATTTAAAAATTATTAAAATAGGAAGTACATTTAAATTAAATATCATGAAAATAAATTGAGCTAAGAGATAAAAGATTGATAAGAAAGATGTAGATGGCATAAGGAATCTTCTCACACTGTGGGAAAATCCAGTATTAAGGCAACCAACAACAGACAAGCCTCTCCCAAACTGGCATTAAGATAAAATCAGGGAGGAGGGAAACATGTTCAGATTTGTAAGATTCTGTTACTGTACAGTAGCTATTCCAATGAAATGTTTGTTTGTTTGTTTAGACATATATGGGACTGGTTTCCTAATCTGGTATACTCTATAGGGCTAACTAGAGATGAATGTTTTGCCTTCTTCCTTGAATACAATATGCAGTGGGACAGGGACAAGGACAGCGACTGGGGCTCGGGACCCCAAGATAGTTAGAAAAAAGGTTGAATTTTTGGCTTAATGTCATGATTCCAACAGATGAAACTTTTCAAAAGAACTTCGAGGCATTGTTTACCTTAAAGGACGTTCTATTTGAGTAGCATAATATCAGCACTTACATAATTGAAGCCAAAAACTGAATTCCCCTCCCCTGGGCACATAGTATCAAAGCACAATTCCCTCCCCCAATTAACAGTTATAAATCACATTCCCCAATTAGCTTGAAGCACGGGCTTCCTCTCCAGCTCACCAATTCTTTATCATCTCTGGGCTCAATAACTTTGATTTTCACGCTAAGCTTAGTGTTGTTATGTCTAGCTGGACTCTCATTCACATCCTCCCATCCCAGCATTATCTAACTCTAAAAGCGAAAGAAAAAAGATGGCTACATTTCCATCTGTTATCAATGCAAAAACATCCAATGTTAGCAGCGTTGACATCCGCCCCCACCCACCCCCCATTACAAAAAGGACAAATCCTGTAATGTAAACAAAAACACAGGTTAGGGATTGCCTCTCGGTTTATTAGGGAGTTTCTTATAGAACCTATTAATGAGTCTGTCACTTTTCACATCGCTAGACTTTATCCAAGTTGCCACAGACAACGAATATCCCTTCCATTGTACTAAGTACTGCAACTTCCCTTTAAAATTCTAGAATCAAAAATATGCTTTACTTCATAATGAGTCTGTCCTGCCACCATGAGGGATCCAGGTGCCTTCTTAGGGGGAAGTCTTAAAGTGGAACCCCGATAAGGTTTCAACAGGCTGCAATGGAAAACAGGGTGAAATTTCCTAAAAGCTTAGGGAGTTTTAATTCCACTGTGACTGGGTTAATGATCTTTACAACGGGGAAAGGTCCCAAGAACTTTGCTCCTAACTTCTTACTAGGTAATTTGAACCGTAAATTTTAGTCAACAGGTAAACCTTTTCCCCAACTTGAAATGTTCTTTGAGTAGCCCTTCTTTTATCTGCCTGCTTTTTATATGTCTCAGAAGACATTTTTAAAGCAGTTTTAATGGTTTTCCAAACTTCTTCCCACCCCCTCACCAATTGATCAAGTGTCTGGGAAGCAGAGGGTGCCTGGGGGTATTCAGGTATCGGGCTGAACTCTTTTCCTGTGACCACTTTAAAAGATGTGAAGCTGGTGCTGCTGTGAACAGAGTTATTGTAAGCCACCTCTGCGAAAGGGGGGAGGTCAGTCCAGTTTGTTTGTTGGTAGCTAACATAGTATCTGAGATATTGCTCCACCATTGTGTTTGTGGATTCAGCAGCCCCATTAGTAGATGGGTGAAAAGCTGATGATAGACCTTGAGATGGGCCAATTAGTTTAAGAAAACATCTCCAAAATGTAGCTGTGAACTGCACCCCTCTGTCCGAAATTATTCGCAAGGATTGCTGTGCCGTTGCCGCCATTCCCCTCTGTACTGATTCTCCTGCCACTGCCGCAGTTTCCCCCTGTATGGATTGTCCTGCCACTGCCACCGTTTCCACCCCCCACATGGATCACCCTGCCACCGCCTGGAAAAGGCCTCTGCCCCACAGATCTAGGGCTGCACAGCAATTTTGCGGGGCCCCCACAGCCAATCCAGGCAGCAGAGGCCTTTTTGAAGCCTCTGGAGCTCACATTCATGGCTGTGGGGCAATTTTGTGGCACCTCAGAGGCCTGGATTGGCAGTGGGGAGTGCGCAAAGTCATTGTGCAGCCCTAGATCTGTGGGACAGAGGTCTTTTGCAGGCCTCTGGAGCCCAGATTGGGCCACTGGCACACTGCACAATTGCCCCCTGGCAATGGATGTGAGCTCCAGAGGCTTCAAAAAGGCCTCTGCTGCCCTGATCGGCCGTGGGGGGGGGGGCGAAATCGCTCCGGAGGCTTACCTGACTCATGCTGTAGCTGCCTCGACCATCCAGCCCGGATCCGCCCAGCTCTTGCAGCTGCACCCTGACTCTCAGTGCAGATAGAAAGAGAGCAAGAGTGCAGGAGCACGTGGAGAGGGGGCGGGGCAGCCTGGCCCTGCATCTCTCTTGGGTGATGGCGCGCGTGCCCACAGGGATGGCTCCACGTGCCGCCTGTGGCACACGCGCCATAGGTTCGTTATCCCTGCCCTAGACTCTCCATTGAAACAACTGCATTTCTTTCTTACTATCCTTCAGTCAGCAAAAAAAAAATGTCAACATAAACTTTTACTGCAATTCAGCAAACAAGGCCAGGCAATGTTGCATGATATTTTCATATACTGTAATTGTTGTATTCCCTGTCATCCAATCATCCCTCTCAGCAGAAGGAAAAAACAAACAATTGTTCTAAGCTATAGAATCTGTGGCAAGCAGGATATGAGAGATTGGAACCAATTTTCTGATTTTGCCATAGGACTGTATTTTTTTGAAATCATGGTCTTATGGGTGAAATGGTAACCAAAAATATAGGTAACCAAAATATATATTCCAAACATTTTGCAAGACTGGCTAAGATTCAGAAGGATGTTGACAGACTTGAGCATTGAGTCCTATCCAACAAGATGCAATTCAGTAATGAAAAAAGTAAGGCAGGAAAGCCAAATGCACAGATACAGAATAGGTAGTACCTGTGAGAAGGATTAGGTGTCCTGATGGACCACTATTTGAGAATGAGTCAGTAGCGTGCTACAGCTGCAAAAAAGCCAATGCAATCAGAGGCTGCATCAATAGAGGAACAGCATCAAGATCACAAGAAGTGATAACACTGTTCCATACTGCACTGGAGAGGCCACACTTTGAATAATGCATCCAGTTCCAAATTCCTAGATGCTGAGAGAGAGAAGAAAAAAAAACCAGACAACCATTTGTCTAGGATAGAATAAGAAAATATGCCTTGGGCAGGGGGTTGAACCACAAGTCCTTTCAGTCCTATGACTCTATTATTTTGCAAACACAAAATAAAAATGCAGTCCTGCTTGCCTGAAACATCTGCTAGATAAAAAGGGTTGTTTATAGGCCTAAGTCATGGAGAAAATCAATCTATGGGTTGCTAAGAGACAACACATAATCAATCAATCATAGGCCTACCAATCTCCTTTGAGGTCATGGAGATAATGGAGGTGAAGTGGAGGACAAAAACTCAAATAGGGCCCAAAAGAAAAGCACAGTCCCTTTCACCAAGAAAAGCAATTGTTTGTGTGTGTGTCTTGGGTGTGTGTGTGTGTGCAAAAACTTTTAGTGTCTGCAGTGACTCCACTAGTCTTTTGTTTCTTTTTTTTTTCCTCCTATTTTTTCCTGTTTCGGTTTACTCTCAGAACATTTCTAAAGCGCTTGCTGTCTCTGCTGTTTTCATTCAAGATGAGGAAAAAAAAATTCCCATTCCAAGTTAGCTCTTAATGGAGCTTACCTAGAAAAGATAAAGTTCAGTTTGCTTCTCTGCCTCATTTCTGAGATTAGCAGTTGAGAGAGCAAATTTAATTCTAGTAGTTTTCTGATGATTTCAAAATGGACAGAGAACATCTTAATTTGGCAATTAGGAAAGGTTAGAGGCAAAAAAAAGAGGTCTGAGTATTTTTAACTGATAACGTTGGTGACAGGTTTTATTATTTTCTTGCTTTTGGAATGGATTTTTTATGCACTTTTATGTGATTCAAACTTTATTCCAAGAATATTTGTTGGTCGCTTGAACACCATCTAGTGGTAAGAATGTGGCAAAAAGTACTATAAGACATTTACAAATTAGTATTGTCCCATATAGAGAATAAAATTAATCATGCTGCTTTTTTATTTAACTCCAAGATACTTTTTTACAGTGAAAGCTAAGAACTCCTACAAGCCTTTGCAAAGCAAGTTGCTTGCCACTTCAGAATAATAAAGCAAAAGAAAGGAAAAGCTGCAGATGGAAGTCTAACCAACTTAAGCATAATTGATCTCTTATACTTCAGTTCTTCTAGATTGGAATATAATTTTTAAAAGTACTATAGTATATAGTTCAATATTTCTACAGATATTTATTTACTATCTTTGGTAGATATGTAACAAAGCTAAGAAATACTGGGACCAGATATGTATCTTAATCCAGAAAATTCTTATGATAAATATGCAACTGAAACTAGAGGTTTCCCTTTTATGTTTGATGGATAAACAGATTAAAAGGAAATATGGAACTTTGTTTCTATATATGACTACAGCAGCAAGACTCTTGTATGCACAAAAATGGAGGGATTTACAAAATACTACCACAGAAAAAGGATGGTAAAGTTAATGGAATTAGCTGAACAGACTAAATTAACCACTCTGATTAAAGAAAAGTCTTTGTCTATCTTTATATCAATTTGGAAATCACTGTTGGACTTCTTGCTAGGAACTGAAAAATGAAAACTTAATTTTGAGGGATTTGGTGATCAGAATTGTTTATGATCATAGGAATACTGTGCATTATTGTTGATTTTAAAGTAAGAGGTATAATGTATTTTATATCTGTATCTGTACCAAAGAAAGTGGGGAAATATTACCTTTCCCCTTTTTTCTTTTTTTTTCTTTCTCTTTGCACACCTGGTTTTGCTTTTTCTTTAACATTTCTTTTCCCCAATCCTGTCTTTTTATTATTTATCTTTGCTGAAACTTAAAATTATTTTTAAAAAGTTCTTGTCTGGATTATACTTTACCTCTTCCTCCCCACTTGTTTTACATTAAACATAATGTAATTGTCATATACTTTTCACACAAATGACATACTGTAATTGTCATACAAATAAAACTATTTGGGCTTGAATTACATACAGAAATTGCTAGCTATCAGTAGTTGAATCACGCAATCTATTTGTTGTTGTTAGCTGCGAAGTCGTGTCTGACCCATCGCGACCCCATGGACAACGTTCCTCCAGGCCTTCCTATCCTCTACCATCTTCTGGTGTCCATTTAAGCTCATGCCTACTGCTTCAGTGACTCCATCCATCCACCTCATTCTCTGTTGTCCCCTTCTTGTCTTGCCCTCAATCTTTCCCAGCATTAGGCTCTTCTCCAGTGAGTCCTTCCTTCTCATTAGGTGGCCAAAGTATTTGAGTTTCAACTTCAGAATCTGGCCTTCACAAGAGCAGTCAGGGTTGATCTCCTCTAAGACTGACCAGTTTGATCGCCTGGCAGTCCAAGGGACTCGCAGGAGTCTTCTCCAGCACCAGAGTTCAAAGGCCTCAATTCTTTGGCGCTCGGCCTTTCTTATGGTCCAACCTTCACTGCCATATATTGCAACTGGGAAGACCATAGCCTTGACTATACGCACTTTTGTCGACAGGGTGATGTCTCTGCTTTTTAGTGTGCTGTCTAGATTTGCCTCCTCCCCAGGAGCAAGCTTCTTTTAATTTCTTGGCTACAGTCCCCATCTGCAGTGATCTTGGAGCCCAGGAAAATAAAATCTGTCACTACCTCCATTTCTTCTCCATCTATTTGCCAGGAATGGAGAGGGCCGAATGCCATGATCTTGGTTTCCTTAATGTTAACATGTAATCTATGGTGACCATCAAATACCTGATCTATTTTCTATTCTTAACTGTCTGCTTGCAGCTGAAAGGTTATCAACAACTAGCAAGGCATTAAACAAGACTGGTAAGTGGCATTTGATTGGATTGGTCATTAATTCTACAAGACTAATACTGGGAATTTTTATTGTAAATCACACATATGAACCCAGCTGCACTCTTTCTTGTGGCTGTGAAAGCTGTAAACATTACAACTATACATGAAGGTGGTTATATCCAAATTTACCTGGGTACATATAAAGAATATAAAGAAAAATATAAAGAGAATATAAAGAAACTTAAAGGGAGAATAACTATAGCTTCTTCTTCAATTCTACTAAGTAGCATGGATGGCACAGGATTACACACAAACAAAATAGTTGCATAGAGCTTCTTGACAAATAATAGCAGTTTTTCACTTATTGCTTTAGCGCTGTCTTACTCTAAAGGAGGAAATTTAAATAATATTTACGTATTGGTTGGGGGAAGGAAGGAAGGAAGGAAGGAAGGAAGGAAGGAAGGAAGGAAGGAAGGAAGGAAGGAAGGAAGGAAGGAAGGAAATTTAAATAGTAATTACGTATTTGGTGGGCGAAGTAGTTTATCACTGAAGCTTTCTTCTATGCTTGAATTCTTGATCTTTTAAGGGAATGGACACAGCAGTACAAAGAAAATATGCAGAACTACAGAAGGCAAAAGATGAAAGCAAAAAGATTAATAATTAATAATAAAGAGAGTTAATTATTCATAAGTGGGCTCATATCTATAGCTTAGACATTTTTTCTGAGAGTACTAAGACTCATGCCATACAATCCCAACATCTAATTCTTAAAGTGCCTTTTGATTTATAGTCTATAGACTATGTCTGCATAATGGAAAATAAAGTTTGCTTTCCTGGATTTGCTCAATTTCTCAGCACTTTTATCTTCTCACTACTCAGATCAGTATCCAGTTATATGTCCAACTTTGGAAAGCAAAAAAAATGGACTAATGTTAAAAACGACCTGCAGTATCAAAGTGGTTGGGGTTTTTTGGGGACAAGGAGTGTCTTTGAATTCATGTTGACTCCTGACAACTGCCTGAACTAGTCCCTGCAGTTTTCTTGGCAGAATTTTTCAGAAGTGATTTATCATTGTCATCTTCCTGGGGCTAAGAGAGAGAGACTTGGGCTAAAGGCTTGGGACCCAAGGCAAGAATTAGAACACACTCTTCCTGTGTTTAGTCTGGTGCCTACAGCAAATTGGCTGTCATGGATCATACAAATCTTAGAGAGTGCTGAGCCTTTGTACCATTAATAGCTAAGTTAAGAAAAATCTGATCTGAGAAGCTTTGGTATAGAAATATGGACAGGAGGTTCAATGCACGTGAGCACTGAGTTGTGTATTTATGTATACAACATTTGGTATACACAGCCATCAACATTTGTTGAGTGTAGTTGTAGCTCATATTCCCCTTCCTGGCACAGAGACTCCATATTTGTAGGACAGTTTGTCTCTAATTAACTCTTTTCATCTATATGATCTAACAGAGTTGGTTTGTTCCACGACATATTAAGCATTATAGGCCCTGAAACATCCCTGACATGCCTTCTGTCCCCTATTGAAAAGCTTCCCTCAACATTTGATTGGCCCCAACTCTGCCAGCCCTCAGAAGGCTGAATTTCTGCCTCCTCTCCCAGATACAGGCCCAGGATTGTAGATTGTTGCACTATATGACTTGTATTCTGGCCCCTATACATATACTTTCTTTTATTTTATTGTTTTATTACTTTATCATTTCCCTTTGCATTCAGTTTTGTCAACACCATTAGCTGCCATGAATTGCCAATGGAATGAAGAAATAATCCTTACACAAATCACTTGCTCCCCAGCTATATGATCAAGAGAGAAATTCCACCACTTTACTACATAGCCCTAATGGCTTCTGAAGCCATCCCATTTATTTTTTATCTGTTCCCTCCTCTCAGAAGGATGGGGCAGGGAGCTGACTTGACAGACCTCCATGGAAAAAAAAAATCATTGTTAAGCCTCTGTACATCTGAGTAGGACTGTTACAACAATTCCATTATACCCACAAGAGTAATTATTTGGTCATAAAAGCCTCCTGTCCTGAGGCTTCCTTTCACCACCCCCATCGTCAGGAAGGTAGAAAAATCCTCTTGGAGGGTGAGGAGAAGGGCCCCCTCAGGCCTTGCTAATTAGCAAGGACATTACTTGCCTCTTGAGACTACACTGCCCTGGATCTTTGCAGCCAGAACTAACCCTCCAGTATTATCCATTCAACTTTTAGTTGTGGATCCTGCCTCCTTTGGGAGAGTTGGCCACCTTCCAGCTTGTCTTTTACCTGCCTCTATTCCTGCTTCTAGTGTGTCTGAAGTTTGCCTTACTACCCTGAGATTGTTGTAGGTCACACAATCTTTCTATCCCCTCAGACTGACTGCTCCTGAAGTTCCAGGCCTTTGAGGCCCATAGCTTGAATCCTCAGAAACTTAGACACTCTAGGATTTGTAGCTTAAGGGATAGAGAAAAGCACATTACCCTATAAGACAATGTCTTTCATGCACTACAACTCCCAGAATGCTTTTGTTGGCCAGTTTGATATAATGTTAAAGTGTCAGGTTAGAAATCATGAGACTGTGAATTCTAGTTTTGCCTTTGGTACCAAGCCAGCTGGGTAACCTTGGGTCAGGCACACTCCCTCAGCCCTAGGAGGGAGAAGATAATGGCAAACAATTTCTAAAAAAAAATTCCAAGAAAACTGAAGGCTCTAGTCCAGGAATCCACAACCCACAATCTGTGGACTGGTTCTGGGCTGCGGCATGTCAGCAACCAATCTGCACAAACAAACCAAAGCCCCATCTGCTAGATGCAGTCAGCACACAAAACCATGCACCCTCAGGTCCGCAGAAAAACCTGTCTCCACAGAACCAGTCCCTGGTCCCCAAAAGGTTGGGGACCTCTGCTCTAGTCCATAGTCACCCCAGGAGTCCCCCTATCCCCAAAAACCTAATTTGAAGAAATATAAAAAATCTCACCAACTATATTTCCTGTGAAGAGGAAGGACCACACAGAGGCGTGTAAGTAATGTGCTTGGAGGAAAATCCCTAAAATTCTTGGCTTGGTGAGTGCTAGTGCATTAGATTTATCACTTTGGAAGAAAGGAGAATTCCAGAGGAGGAAAGAGAACATAAATTGTTACCAAGAACATGACCAAATATAAATTATGCATTAAAAAACAACAAGATACACAAGCAGATAGCTGTTAATCATACACTTTTTAAAAAAAGTAGCCAAGGTTTCATTTCTGTTTTCTCTTCTCTTCTCTTCTCTTCTCTTCTCTTCTCTTCTCTTCTCTT
>JAKJMR010000416.1:413690-431482 GCA_024449315.1 Daboia siamensis | reverse complement strand
AAGGAAGGAAGGAAGGAAGGAAGGAAGGAAGGAAGGAAGGAAGGAAGGAAGGAAAAGAAAGGGAAAGAAAGAAGAGAGAAAGAGAAAGAAAGAAAGAAAGAAAGAAAGAAAGAGAGAGAGAGAGAGAGAGAGAGAGAGAGAGAGAAAACTAGGCAGAAAATCAAAATAATAAAATAGTGACCTTCAGGGACAGATTACATGATTTTCATAGCAGATGAATAATTAATTTGTCAACTAAATAAATTAAGATAATAATTTAGTTAGAAAATTAGTTAGGAAAACAGTTCAGTCAAAACTGATCACACATTCCTCTTGTTCTTGCTGACTGTTTCATTTCCTACTAATTAGTTTGATCTAGTGATTAAAGCTAGAAATTGGGAGGCCATGAGTTCTAGTCCCACCTTAAGCATGAAAGCCAGCTGGGTGACTTTGGGCCAGGTGACTCTCCCAGTCCAACCCACCTCTCAGGGTTGTTGTGGAGAAAATAGGAGCAGGAAGGAGTTTGCCACCTTGTGTTATTTATCAAAATAATAAAGATAAGATAAAAATACATATACATACATACATACATACATACATACATACATAATCTGTAGGAAAGAGCTGGTTAAAGAAATAAAAACTGTATGAATTGTAGGAAATTAGGAGTAGTGCCTTGGGGTATAAAGTACTATAGAAAGAGAAACTGTACATTCACAGTAGGTTTTAGGTGAGCCAATTTCAATAAATGTAGGACCTCTTGTCCTTTACATGGGACTTGTTTGAACCTAAATTCTCAGGTCAAAGAATCTGCAGGACATTTAAGAATCTGTCCAAAGTAAGGTGATAGAAGTACAATTGCACACCATTCCAAAGTAAATGGGAGCATCTATGGATAGTGTTGTTGATACATTGAGAGTATCAGATTGAGCTAAGACTTTAAAAGGAGGTGCACGAGAGATGAAATATGAATCACCACAGAAGTATGCCAGCAAGTAGTTAATATTTGCAGAAAGGCTAAAACAGAAAGCACCCATGGATATTGGTAGTGCTGTATCAGCAAGAAAGAAGAAAAATAAACATTGCACCTCCTTCTAGAAAAAGATAGAATAGTAATTGATTACCGGAACTGGGCAGAACTCCTCAACCTGATGGCCAAGAGCCACTTTTGTGGTTCATTCACCTGGTGCGATGAACCAATTATTCACACAGAGTCAAGGCAAGTGGAATTGAAACACTTTATTTCTGCACAGAAGCGAAGATGGCACCACTGCTGACACGTTCAGTAAACTTCAGTGAAAAGAAAAAGGACCCAAGAATCAGGTTTACATTAAACTTTTATACTTTTTGCAAAGAAGCACAATGTTACAATCTCAGATATTGTGGGTTTTTTTCATCACTTTCTGGGCATACTGACTCCACAAGCAATCCTTTGTAACATTTTCCAGCCCATAACACTCTTAGTATGATCCCTAAGTTGCTCGCTTAAATACTTAGGGGTAACAGATTAATAAAATAACAGATTTGGTAGGGACCTTGGAGGTCTTCTAGTCCAACCCACTACTCAAGCAGGAGACCCTATCATAATGTTGAACTTTTGCTTACCTCCAGACCCATGCCCAGGTTTTGCCCATACCTATAAGGTTAGTATCACATTACTTCCCAATAACTGCAACTTGCAACATTTCTTAGAACTGTTTACCAATCACATCTCTTCATCAAACTAATATCCTCTATATGTGTGGTCTAAGGGCTTTAGCAGTTTCTAGCAAGTATCATTGCTAATTCTTATCTGTGATTAACATTATCAATTCTACTAGCAAGCTTTTGTTTTGTTGCTAAAATTTAGTACATGGCATGTTTCTTAGTTTGTCAGACTCACAAATATGTGATTCAGTAACCAGCTCTTTCATTAGTTGGCATTAAAGCACCAAAGCCTTCAAATTCATACTTAGCTCCATTTCATTCAGATTGCCTTAAGCGGAATAATTGCTAAAAAGGAGGGTCAATCCAATAAGTAAAGAAATAGTTAGAGAGCACCTAGTTAGAGAGCACATTATTATGAGTTTAAACCCTCAGGACTAGAACAAGAACACCCAAAAGTGTGGAAAGAGTATCGAAGCATCTTTCTGGGATTTTTAAGAAACCATGGGAGATAGTCCTAAAGACTGAGGACCAAGGGGCCAAATGTTATTCCGGTATTCAAAAGCAAACCGAAGTAATTGCATATTGATAATAGGCTAAACAATAGAACAAATTCTTAAGTTTCTTAGTATTTAGACAGGAAGGAATTCCTTGAAGCAGCTAGAATGATCTTATCCAGAAAAAATAATCTCAATGTTCTTTTCTTTTATTTATTTCTTTTTAACAAAGGGACAAGTTTAGTTAATGACAAATATGTGATGGACATAGTGTTTCACTGTCCAACATAATCATAAACCCTTAAATGAGATATTTGAAAACAGGATCATCACATTTGCAGCTAATGCAAAACGAGGGAATAACAAAAACCTTAAAAATAGGAATCAAAAGAACAGATTAAGCTTGAACAACAAACAGAAACCAACAAGAGATAATTTCAACAAGGAAAAATACAAAACATTTAATTTGTGTAAAAAAACATCACAAATTATCCTGATTTATTACAAAAGACAAAAAAATGAAGATTTGAAGGAGGTGGGTGAAATAATGAATTAATGAATTTAAATTGTAAGGAAGTAATTTTCAACTGGACATCAGGAAAAAAAATCCTGAGAGAAAAAGCTGAAACAAGCTACCTTGTGATGTTACAAGTTGTTTAAATAGTATTTGAATGGGATTTTATTCCAAATCCCAATAGATCAACTGAAAGATTTTAGCCACGGTTGTGCTGGATTGGAATAAAAAGCTCAGATTAAATAAGTTTGTACATTTACTTATATAAGAATAATATTGTTGTATGTCTCTTGAAGTTCATAGGTATCTTCTCTATATATCTCATGTAGCCTTTTTAAGAATGGAATGTTTATTACTAGGTTAATCTGTGCTTGTTAGTCACATCTAAATAAGTCAAGGATATATGATGGGTATCTCTTCCTGCTTGTGAGAATAATAATTAGGACCTTGACGCAACTTACGTATCAAAACTTCTTGATTGCATTTTCTGTAATGGTTTCATGCCATGAAATCCTGTTTGATCAACCTATGGTTATAGTTGTCTTGTTTCCTTCTCAGTTGTAAAGCAATTCTTTCACTATTTGTAATCTTCTGCTACTTCAAATACATGCTAAGTCTGCCTTTGAGCAACTGGCTGTATTAGATCTGTGTAGTAATCTTGTGAGTCTTGCTATTGACATTTATCGGTGCAACAGACTCAGCATAAGCTAGCCTTGGACTAATAAAACGATGGTTTATATCTCCACTTTGTTGGTTTTTACCATGACAGGTTATAATAATTTTTTTTCTAGGAAAAATGGTTCCTTGGAAGAATTCAATTTAAATAATTTAAAGGTGGTCAATAGAGGTTAGGTCCATTGTTAATGTTTCAAAAGTCCATCCAGATCTTGCTATGTCAAGTAGTCCAGGGTCCCAGGGAACCAGTGAGATCTTGATCCATTTCTGTGGTTAACATTTATTCTCACTTGTGCCTAGTGTGGTTTTTTTTAAAATTTTGTAATAATGACTATTTTTACATATGTGTTGTTTTAATTAATTGTTGTATATTGCCCAGAATCATTGTCAACACTGCTAACATCAGATGTTCTTCCTCTGACAATATATGAAGCTGCAATCATTTTCTTTTTAACCTGTTCATTACTTTTAGAATTAGAAATAGATGGTGCTGGTGGGAAAGGGAAGAATGTGTATGGGGATTAGTTAACAGCATTGCAGTAGAGTATTCTTCAAGGTTGTTTGAAATGAGAAATTATAAGGAATGGCGGGTTAGACAACTGAAAGGAAGGTCTGCATTTTAAAATAATTGGAGAATGTGATCTATGACTGTCAATAGGAGGAGGGAATTGTGCTTTGATACTATGTGTTCAGGGGCGGGGAATTCAGATTTTGACTTCCAGGATGTACGAGCAGATTCCATGTTATTTGAATAAAGGATCTTTAAGGTAAACAATGCCTCGAAGTTCTTTGAAGAGTAACATCTGCCAGAACCATGACAGTCATTTTTTGTGAGACAAGTGGCCATATAAATTTGATGGATAATTGTTGTTGTTGTTGTTAGTTGCGAAGTCATGTCTGACCCATCGCAACCCCATGAACAATGTTCCTTCAGGCCTTCCTGTCCTCTACCATCTTCTGGAGTCCATTTAAGCTCACGCCTACTGCTTCAGTGACTCCATCCAGCCACCTCATTCTCTGTCATCCCCTTCTTCTCTTGCTCTCAACCTTTCCCAGCATTAGGCTCTTCTCCAGTGAGTCCTTCCTTCTCATTAGGTGGCCAAAGTATTTGAGTTTCAATTCAGAATCTGGCCTTCACAAGAGCAGTCAGGGTTGATCTTCTCTAGGACTGACCGGTTTGATCGCCTTGCAGTCTAAGGGACTCGCAGGAGTCTTCTCCAGCACCATAGTTCAAAAGATAATTAAAGAGGTTTAAGAGAGAGGTTGGCAAAGATATGGGACTGAAATTTCAGTTTAGTGAGAAACTGGAAGGACCTGAATCTGAGGAGTGGTTCTTTAAAATGGAGATGTTTTTGAGAAGCCAAGAAATCAACAGCAGTTTGTGCCCTTTGTTACAAATAGAACTCTTGGACAGAGCTGATGAAAAAACAACTAGA
The DNA here is from genome assembly GCA_024449315.1 of Daboia siamensis. Taxonomy (NCBI): domain Eukaryota; kingdom Metazoa; phylum Chordata; class Lepidosauria; order Squamata; family Viperidae; genus Daboia; species Daboia siamensis. The sequence goes on along the minus strand of JAKJMR010000416.1, from coordinate 426,737 downwards.
ATTATTTTTCTAGTAGTAGGCAATTTGATTTTGATTCATTTAAGGAATAAACAGAAATGCAAAGGAGATGAATAAGTGCTGAAGACATTATATAATAGTGTATTATACAAAGAGGATGAATGAAAAACTATGGCTATCTATTTATGATAATGAAATGCTAGAGTTATTATGCCAGTTGATAACCCCATGAGAACATGAAGTAGTCTTAACTGGATTAATATTAAACAACCTATGGAACATCTTTGAAGAAATGAATGCTGGCTGGGGAATTCTGCGAACTGAAGTCCACAAGTCTTTAAAGTTGCCAATGTTGGACACCCCTGCTCTAGAAATTGAGAAGATGAAAACATATAATTAGTGATGAAGCTTTTAATACATATAGAGGTGTTGAGAAGAAATTAGCAGAGAATAGAAAAGTTGCATTTAAAACCAAGTAGAGAGACATGATGTAACCTCTGGACCAATTCAAAAACTATTCAGATGAAAAGCCCCCCCCCCCTCCATTGTTGCTGGTGTAAAACAAGCTAAACCACATTCCAGAGGTGATGACTAAAAGAGAGACAATAGAATCAGTACATCAAAGGGAGCAGAGGGGTAAAACTGTCAGGGAGAAATGTGTTGACACAGAAAAAAATTAGGAAGCTGACTATGGAAAAGCTCTAATTGATGCAACTAGTAATTTAATCTAGGGAAATAGATATGGATTTCAAAACTCCTGTTTTGCTAGATGGAAAGCAATTCTTGCTGTCAGCAAAAAAGCTTCAAAATTAGACAGCAAAGTGGAAAAAGGGGACATGGCTAAACTGATCATTAAAAATGCTTTGATGTTTCTATGCTAGAGGCTGGATTTTTAATTTATGCATTTGTTTCATTTAATGTATAAGATACCTAGCTGCAAGTAACTCAAGGCAACATGGAAATTTAAAAATAAGGCATGAAAAGCGGAAATAAATTATTAACAATATACATACCATATCAGGGAAATACTAGTCTAAAAGTTTTTATAATATTACATATTATATAATTATATAAAATGTGGGGGTTAAATGTCATGGAGCTTGCCATTTTTTGATATATCGGCAGTTATTTAAAAAGTTGTGACGTGTTACATCACTGATTAAAGGAAACTTAAGTTGCAGACTAAAATAACTTGCTTGACACTGTCCAGTTCACAAACAAGAATTATAGGCTATAAAAAAAACTAGGTCAATGCTAGAAATTTAATTTCTTATAAAATTGAAGTAAAAACTCTAAAGAAAAAAACAGAAATTTAGAATGTAGTATAAGTCTGTGGAATGGTTAGTAATCCAAGAATGGTTTCCAGGTAGAACTGAATTATGCATCAGATTTACTTTTTAAATGTGAGATTATTGTGAACATCAAAACATAGTCCCATTATTTAATTAGCCGTTCATTTAAGGAAGGGCTTGAATATCGTTTCTAGAAGCATATAATATCTTTGCTGCATTTACTATATATTAAGCTAGTTCAGTATACTTTTAAGGAACATAGAGTTCAGTAATACGTAATAGAAATATCTCTGGTTGCAGAGGGAATTAAGCTTTCAAAATTTGTTTCAAATTTTCCAAAATTGTTGGGCTGTATTGCCACCAAATATGAAAAAACAATTATTCAACTTTGCTCATTGCAGTTTGAACAATTTTTAGAAAATGACTTAATCATTTTAGTAATAAAGTACTCTTATATCAATTTTCCCTGGAGTATAATATTTGGAATAAATTTATTATTCTTTTCCTACTGCAATTTCCATTGTTGCACTTTCATTATACTATTCAAATGATGCATGCATCTAGTCATGTCTTGTTCCATTTTTGACTAGTATTTCACTAATACTTTATAAATTAAATTTATTCTTGTTCATAGTTGTATGCTATAGTCAGCTGATATGATTCTATTTTTATAAAATATATAATTATAAGTATGTAAACTATATATTTTGAGTAATGGTTTCTAAATTAAATTAATATTTTTTATAGTTGTGTCTTACAGGCAGTTTAGTCTAGTGGTTAAGGCAGTGGGTTAGAAACCAAGTTCTAGTCTTGCCTTAAGCATGAAAAACAGCAGTCACAGTCACTTTCTCTCAGTCCAACTTACCTCCCAGTGTGGTTGTTATGGGAAAAATAGTAGGAAAAAGGAGTATTGTATGTGTTCGCCATCTTGAGTTATTTATAAAAATAATAAAGGGGACACATAAATAAATAGCTCTTCGAAAAATTATGTCAAGTCTCTCAGAAAGCTCCCTTGTTTCTACAATTCTTTTGATGTTGTACTTTATTCCAGGAAACATTTAAGGAGACTAGACTACTATGAAGTAAGAGTTTCAAAAGATTTTATCTTCACTATGTCAACCATTAAATCTTGCAGTAGGAACAAATTATTGATTTTCCACAAATGTTTTAGTATCCTCTTCTACATAAAAATAGAAGTGGGGGGAGGGGCTTGAACTTACAAGATCGTCCTCATTTAATGACTACTTGTTCAGCAGTTGCATTGATATTGTTTTATCATTCACTACTGGTAGGAGTCGTATTGCTAAAGGCATTTTTCCTTTTACGCTACACCTTTCCAGATAAGCTGTACCTGCTTCACTTCCATCAGCAAATTCTTTACCTATGGCAGGAACTATTTTAATGTAACAGCTTGATTATTTATTTGTAGTAAGTGACTTTTCCCTGAGTTAAACTTTATCTCAATGTATCCCACTTCATTGCATTTTCTGTAAGTTTTGTCTTTAAATTTGCATTGAAATGGTGCAGAGGTCTGCCACAATAATAACACTATTTGTTTTGACCCGTTGGTCTCTGTGTGCTACTGAAAGCTTTTTCACATTGCTTTTCTTCCTGATAACAGCTCTGCAGAGCCTCTAGCAGCAGTTTCCACGAAGGTAGCAATTTTATGAACTCTCTTAATTACTAAATGTGTCTCTGTTAATTTTTTCCTCCAAATTCCAGACGCAATCCAGTCTTTCATTGTATTATTGAGCCCCTCATCACAAGGTTCAGATAGCTTTTTAACTTCAGCTCCTTGCACTTCTATTCACTACCCGTTATTGTTTGTGCTTATGAATTCCAAATTCAATACAATCAATAATGGTCGGGCACAAAGCTAAATTGTGAGTCTCATTGTAAGACAGGGTTGCTTCCTATATCATTCTGTAAGTTTTGGAAAGGCTGCATCAAAAAAGTAGTTAGGGTCCTGATTGGATTGGATTGCATTGTATTTGAACTGCATTTGGGGCCCTGATTGGATCTGCATCGCTTTTCAGCAGTATTTCAACTGGTCAGAGCTGCTGGGAAGTGCTACTTATATAATTATATAACTAAAAATCGAAAACAGCAGTACATTCAGAGCAAGTGCGTCTGAGATTCCTTGTATCTAAGAATGTCTGGCTTAGTTCAGTGCAACACTTGTTTTGCAGCTGTCTTTCGCAGTACCCTTTTCGAACTTGGAAACTGTCCTATCTGTAAACAAATCACTAGTCTACAAGGACAGATTATTTATCTAGGGTCTGTAATCTGTGCTCTTCAGGCAGAAATTAGGTGTCCAGTTCAGCCCTTCTAAACTATTGAGCCTCCGTGCTATCAGCCCCCTCTACCACAAAGATCCTGGAGTAGAAGGGCAGTGTGGACAGCCGTGGGATCTGGCAGGGTGAGATCTGTGAACCATAAACACAAAGCTTTCGCTGTGTCCCTGCACAACAGATACAGTGCCCTTTCTGACTTTAATAAGGACACTAAGGAGACAGGTAAAGGTATCTGTGATAATAACTCAAATAAGCAGGGGATCATGGTCCAAGATGAAAAACTTGTTTTCGACAGGGAAAAGTGCGAATCTGGTATTACTCACCAGTCATGCAAGAACAGAAAAGCATCCAAAAAGAGAAGCCACCTTCTGGTTGGTGATTCAATTATAAGGGATGTAAATAGTGGGTTAGGACGCTGAGCTTGTCGATCAGAAGGTCAGCAGTTTGGCGGGTCGAATCCCGAGTGCCGCGTAACAGAGTGAGCGCCTGTTACTCGTCCCAGCTTCTGCCAACGTAGCAGTTCGAAAGCACATAAAAATGCAAGTAGAAAAATAGGAACCACTACGGTGGGATGGTAACAGCATTCTGTGCACCTTTGGCGTCTAGTCATGCCGGCCACATGACCACAGAGACATCCTCGGACAAGCGCTGGCTCTTTGGCTTTGAAATGGAGATGAGCACCGGCCCCTAGAGTTGGAAACAACTAGCACACATGTGCAGGGGAACCTTTACCTTTACCTTAAATTTAGGAAACGACACAAAGGTTTTGAAAGAGGTCAGGTGTCTTCCAGGTGCTACTACCAGTGGAGACAACAAGTGTATTTCTAAAATAATCAAGAATGCCAGCAAGGACTGTGATGTGGAGGCTATTGTACATCTTGGCACTAATGATCTGTACCAAAAAGATGTACTCTCTGTGCAGAATGATTTCCAGAGCTTGGGGCAGGAACTTAGCAGAATAGGCTGTAGGCTTACTTTTTCAGAGGTTTTACCAGTGTATAAGGAGCAAAATAGAAAAGGCCAGTGTATAGCAGAATTTAATATGTGGCTAAAGGAGTGGTGTAAAGGAGAAGGCTTTGGTTATATTAGTCACGATATCTGTAGCTGGTTCAATGAAAAAATGTACAAAAGAGATGGTCTGTATCCATCCAAGAAAGGGACTGAGTTACTTGGCAATAAATTCACAGCTTTTCTGGAGGAACATTTAAACTAAACAATGGGGACAGTGAGTTAATTGATACAGAACATCACTGTCCCCGGCAATTTAAGAAAATAGGGGAAGTCAGGCACCACACAAGTTATCTAATACGTAAACACAGGGTCAGTCATAAAGGACTCAAATATCTATACACCAATGCACAGAGTATGAACAGTAAGCAGGGTTAACTAGAAATTCAGGTAAATGAGGGTGGATATGACATTGTTGCCATTACGGAAATATGGTGGGACGAAACCCACAAATGGAACACACAGCTAGAGGGATTTAAACTATTTAAAAGAAACAGACTAAACAAAAGAGGAGGAGGAGTTGCTCTCTATATAAGAAATAACTTTATCTCTACAGAAATAGAGCACAACAATGATGAAAACTGTCTTGAATGCATTTGGGTCAATATAAAAGGGGGGAAAATGACATTGTCATAGGTGTATACTACAGGCCACCCAACCAAGCACAGGAAATAGATGAACTTTTTGCTAGTCAACTAACTAAGATATGTAGGAAGCACATCACAATAGTAACGGGGGACTTTAATTACCCTGATATCAACTGGAAGACAAACTCTGCACCAAGTGGAAGATCAAACAGATTCCTGACAAACCTAGCAGACAACTTTCTCTCTCAAAAAATAGAGAAGGGAACTAGGGGATTAACCATATTGGATTTAATTCTCACTAACAGAGATGAAATGATAGAAAGTGTCGAAGCCACAGGAACCTTGTGGAGAAGTGATCATGCAATATTGGAATTTAACATTCTGGAAGCACAAGCAATAGAACACAGCCAAACTAGAGTCTTGGACTTTAAAAGAGCTAATTTCAATAAACTTAGAGAGACCTTGGGAAGAATTCCATGGATGAGAATCCTAAAGGGGAAAACAACTCAAGAAACTTGGGAAATTTTGAAAAGTGAGATAATAAAGGCCCAGTCTAGCACAATACCAACAAAGAAGAAAAATAACAGCTTTCAAAAGAAACTATCATGGCTGCATAAAGAACTCTCTGATAAACTGAAAGATAAAAAGGACAAGTATAAGAAGTGGAAAGAGGGGCACATAACTAAAGCAGAATATCAGCAAATAGCCCATGTCTGCAAAGATGAAGTGAGGGAAACTAAGGCTCAAAATGAACTAAGGCTTGTGACCAAAGTCAAAAATAACAAAAAAAGTTTCTTTCAACATATAAAAAACAAGAAACAAGTTAAGGAAATGATTGGTCCATTAATGAGGGGAAGTGGCAAGAAGGTGATAAGCAATAGAGAGAAAGCAGAACTATTTAACTCATTCTTTGCATCTGTCTTTACACAAAGGGAAAAAACAGTCCAACCTATCAAAACCAGTGCCATAAAAAACAGAATAGAAACACAAGTTAAGATAGGCAAGAAAATGGTAAGTGAGCACCTGTCCAGCCTAGACAAGTTCAAATCACCAGGACCAGATGGATTACACCCCAAAGTTCTCAAGGAACTGGCAGACATGATCTCAGGACCACTGAACTATATTTTTCAAAGATCCCGGAGCACTGGGGAACTACCAGAGGACTGGAAGAGAGCTGATATAGTTACCATCTTCAAAAAAGGGAAAAAATAGATCCAGGAAACTACAGACCTATCAGCCTGACCTCAATAACTGGGAAGATTCTGGAAAAGATAATCAAACAACAAATCAGCGAATACCTTGATGCAAACAGTCATCACTAAAAGTCAACATGGGTTTGTCAAAAACAGATCATGCCAGACAAATCTTATTGCATTCTTTGACTAAGTGACAAAATTAGTGGACCAGAGGAATGCTGTAGATATAATTTAGTTGGACTTCAGTAAGGCATTTGATAAAGTAGATCACAACCTACTACTTGATAAGATAGAAAAATGTGAGTTAGATAGCATCACCATCAGATGGATTCGTAGCTGGCTGACCGGCCATACTCAGCGTGTGGTCCTCAATGGAACCGCATCTACATGGAAGGAAGTGTGTAGTGGGGTGCCCCAGGATTCTGTTCTGGGCCCAGTGCTCTTCAACATCTTCATCAACGATTTGGATGAGGGGATAGATGGGAAACTCATCAAATTTGCAGACAACACCAAGCTGGCAGGAATAGCCAATACTCCAGAAGATAGGCTTAAAATACAGAAGGATCTGGACAGACTCAAACACTTGGCGCTATCTAACACAATGAAATTCAATGGTGAAAAAAGTAAGGTTCTACATTTAGGCAGGAAAAATCAAATGCACAGGTATAGTATAGGTGGTATCTTGCTCAATAGTAGTAACTGTGAGAGGGATCTCGGAGTCCTAGTAGACAATCACTTCAATATGAGCCAGCAGTGTGCTACAGCTGCCAAAAAAGCCAACACAGTGCTAGGCTGCATTAACAGAGGGATAGAATTAAGATCACGTGAAGTACTAACACCACTTTACAATGCCTTGGTAAGGCCACACCTGGAATACTGCATCCAGTTTTGGTCACCACGATGTAAAAAAGATGTTGAGACTCTAGAAAGGGTACAGAGAAGAGCAACAAAGATGATTGGAGGACTGGAGGCTAAAACATATAGGGAATGGTTGCTGGAATTGGGTATGTGTAGTTTAACAAAGAGAAGGGTGAGGGGTGACATGATAGCAGTGTTCCAATATCTCAGGGGCTGCCACAAAGAAGAGGAAGTCAAGCTATTCTCCAAAGTACCTGAAAGCAGGACAAGAAGAAATGGATGGAAACTAGTCAAGGAGAGAAGCAACCTAGAACTAAGGAGAAACTTCCTGGCAGAAAAATTAACCAGTGGAACAACCTGCCTCCAGAAGTGGTGAATGCTCCAACACTGGAAGTTTTTAAGAAGAGACTGGACAGCCATTTGTCTGAAATGGTATAGGGTTTCCTGCCAGAGCAGGGGGTTGGACTAGATGACCTCCAAGATCCCTCCCAACTTTTTTATTATTTATTTATTTATTATTTATTTATTTATTTTATTAAACTTATATACCGCCCTTCTCCCGTAGGACTCAGGGCGGTTCACAAGGTTTTTTAAAAACAATGCAACAAATTACAAAAATTAAAAACAATTAAAATGATTACACTAACCTTGAAATAAAAACCCAATTACAATTAAAAATACAATTAAAACCCCAGTTAATACTCTCAGTCTAGGCCAGAAAGCTCAAAGAACCAGGTCTTCAGGTCCTGGTGGAATAAGCGAAGGTCAGGGGCAGTCCTAAACTCTACAGGCAGCTGGTTCCAAAGGGCCGGTGCACCCACAGGGAAGGCCCTCCCCCTGGGTATTGTCTACTGGCAATCTTTTACCGGCGGTACCCTGAGGAGACCCTCCCTGTGGGAGCGCACTGGACGAAGGAGCTTGATGCTGGGAGCAGGTGTTCCCTCAAATATCCCGGACCCATGCCATTTAGGGCTTTATAGGTCATCACCAGCACCTTGAATCTCACCCGGAGGGCAACCGGAAGCCAATGCAGCTCACAGAGTAGAGGTGTTACATGGGAATATTGGGAAACTCCCATTACAACCCGCATGGCTGCATTCTGCACTAGCTGAAACCTCCAAGTGGTCCTCAAGGGCAGCCCCATGTAGAAAGCGTTGCAGTAGTCTAAACGGGAGGTCACAAGCACATGAGTGACTGTGCGCAGGCCATCTTGGTCCAGGTAGGGCCACAACTGGTGTACCAGGCGAACCTGGGCAAAGGCCCCCCTGGTCACGGCTCCTATATGATCTTCAAAACTGAGCTGCAAATCCAGGAGGACACCCAAGTTACGAGCCCTATCAATGGGGGGTAACACCTCACCCCCCGTTATTAAAGATGGAATGGACTGGTTAGTCTGAGATGCCGGTATGCACAGCCACTCAGTCTTGGCAGGATTGAGACGAAGCCTGTTTCTCCCCATCCAGACCTAGACCACCTCCAGGCAATGGGACATCACGGCGAGGGCATCACAGGGTTGGTTCGGGGTGGAGAAAAAAAGTTCGGTATCATCAGCGTACTGATGATACCCCACCCCGAAACCACGAATGATCTCGCCCAGCGGCTTCATGTAGATGTTGAACAGGATTGGATAGAGAACAGACCCCTGAGGAACTCCACAAACAAGAGGCCTCGGGACAGACCTCTGCCCTTTCTTCAACACTGATTGTGAGCGGCCCAGGAGAAAGGAGGAGAACCACTGCAAGACAGTGCCTCCCACTCCCAACCCCCTGAGATCCCGCAATAGGGTACCATGGTCAATGGTATCAAAAGCCGCTGAAGATCTAATAGAACTAGGACAGAGGAACAACCCCATCCCGAGCCCGCCAGAGATCATTCACCAGTGTGACCAATGCCGTCTCCATGCTGTACCCGGGCCTGAAACCCAATTGGTACGGGTCCAGATATTTATTTATTTATTAATTTAATTTCTATACCGCCCTTTTCCCAAAGGACTCAGGGCGGTGTACAGGACAATAAAAATACAATATACAAAAGTTAAAAATAAGATTAAATAGAACTAGCCCATTACAATAAATAATTAAAAATTACTAAATAAAATACCCCAAACCCATTAGACCGGGCCAGTTTGTTCAAATAGGTAAGTTTTCAGATCATGGCGGAGAGAAGGTCAGGAGCCATCCGGAGCTCAACCGGTAATTGATTCCAAAGGGCTGGCGCGCCCACAGAGAATGCTCTCCCCCTGGGGGCCGCCAGCCGTCACTCTCTGACAGGCGGCACCCTGAGGAGGCCCTCTCTGTGGGAGCGCACAGGATGAAGGGAAGTTGACGCCGGCAGCAGGTGCTCCCATAAGTAATCCGGACCCATGCCATTTAGGGCTTTATAGGTAATCACCCGCACTTGAATCTCATCCGGAGGACAACTGGAAGCCAATGCAGCTTGTGGAGTAGATGTGTTATATGGGAGTATCGGGAGACCCCCATCACAACTCACACGGCCGCATTCTGCACCAGTTGAAGCCTCCGAGTGGTCCTCAAGGGCAGCCCCACGTACAAAACATTGCAGTAGTCTGTACGAGAGGTCACGAGCGCATGAGTGACTGTACGCAGGGCATCCCGGTCCAGATAGGGTCACAACTGGCGCACCAGGCGAACCTGGGCAAAAGCCCCCCTGGTCACAGCTCCTATATGATCTTCCAGATTGAGCTGTGAATCTAGGAGGACACCCAAGTTGCGAGTCCTATCTACGGGGGGTAATAACTCACCCCCCATGGTTAAAGATGGAATAGCCTGAATTTCCCGAGATTAAAGATGGAATGGACTGGTTAGTCTGAGATGCCGGTATGCACAGCCACTCAGTCTTGGCAGGATTGAGACGAAGCCTATTTCTCCCCATCCAGACCCGAACCGCCTCCAGGCAACGGGACATCACATCGAGGGCATCACTGGGGTGGTTTGGGGTGGAGATGAAGAACTGGGTATCATCAGCATACTGATGATACCCAACCCCAAAACCACGAATGATCTCACCCAGTGGCTTCATATAGATGTTGAACAGGAGAGGCGAGAGGATCGACCCCTCAGGAACTCCACAAACAAGAGGCCTCGTGGGCGACCTCTGCCCTCCTGCCAGCACCGACTGCAAACGTCCCAGGAGGTAGGAGGAGAACCACTGGAGAACAGTGCCCCCCACTCCCAACCCCCTGAGACGCCACAGTAAGATACCATGGTCGATGGTATCAAAAGCTGCTGAGAGGTGTAATAGGACTAGGACAGAGGAACAACCCCTGCCTGAGCCCGCCAGAGATCATTCACCAGCACGACCAATGCCGTCTCCGTGCTGTACCCGGGCCTAAAGCCCAATTGGTACGGGTCCAGATAATCAGCTTCCTCCAGGAACAGAGGGAGCTGATGCGCCACCACGCTCTCAACAACCTTCGCAAGAAAGCGAAGGTTGGAGATCGGACGATAGTTGTTCAAAATAGCTGGGTCCAGGCCAGGTTTCAGGAGGGGCCTCACCACCGCCTCCTTCAAGGCAGCGGGAAAGGTACCCTCCCTCAAAGAAGCAGTTATCACTGCTTGGAGCCAGCCTTGTGTCCCTTCCCGAGCCACATAAACCAGCCAGGAGGGGCACGGGTCCAATAAACACGTGGTGGAGCTCAGCATCCCCATGATCCTGTCCACATCTTCCAGATTTACAGGATCGAACTCTTCCCAGATAACATCACCAAGACCACTCGTGTCACCTCCGTCAGACTCTGCCCAGTCGGAGTCCAGACCGGTCCGAATCCGAGCGATTTTGTCCACCAGATGTTGGCTAAACTCCTAGGCACGACCCTGCAAGGGCTCCTCCCTCATCTCCTGATTGAGGAGGGAGCGGGTCACCCTGAACAGGGCGGCTGGGCAATTATCTGCGGATGCGATGAGGGTAGCAAAGTAGTTAGACCTTGCCACCCACATTGCCGCAAGATAATACCTCATAGAGGACCTCAGTCGCAATCGGTCGGATTCAGACCGGCTGGATCTCCAACAGCTCTCTAGGCCCCGTCTCCGACGCTTCATCTCCCGGAGCTCTGCGGAAAACCATGGAGCCCACTGGGATCTGCGCCAGGTCAGGGCTGCAAGGGTACAGCGTGGTTGAGTGCCTCCATGGCTGCCTTTTCCCAGGCTTCCACCAAGGCATCGGCTGTGCTGTGAGCGAAGGCGGCAGGCGGGGACCCGAGCACCACCTGAAACCACTCAGGGTCCATTAGGCGCCTGGGGCCGAACCATCTTATTGGTTCCGTAACCCTGCGACGGGGAGTGGCGAAATGGAAGGCCAGCCGCAGGAGATGATAATCAGTCCATGACAGGGGCATAATAATTGGAGAACCCCCACCCAGATCATCTAACCACTGTCCAGATAGAAAAACAAAATCGAGCGTGTGACCCCCCCCTCCCATGAGTCGGGCCCTGAATTACTTGCATCAGGTCCATGGCCGTCATGGAAGCCATGAACTCCCGAGCCAACTCTGATGATCCCCTCAGGGACGGCAGATTGAAGTCCCCCAAAATCATAAGTTTGGGGAACTCAATCACCAACCTCAAGAAGTTCAGGCAGGGCTGCTGCTACGTGACTAGGCGAAAGGTACACCAGCAGCAAGCCCAACTGACCCCTAGGTCCACATCTCAGGAGGAGTGACTCACACCCGGATATCTGGAAAACGGTGGCCTCCCGCGGACATAAGGTCTCCCTCACAACCACTGCCACACCCCCGCCCCTACCCTGAGCCCGAGGCCAGTGAAGCACCCGAAAACCTGATGGGCAAAGTTCAATCAGAGGGACACCACCCTCTGGGCCCAACCAGGTCTCCGTAATGCAAACCAGGTCCTCACGCTCCTCCTCAACCAAACCTCGGATGAGAGGAGCTTTATTAACTACAGACCTGGCATTAAAATACACAAGCCTGAGCTCAGGTGGCTGCTCACCCTCATTCCCAGAACCACTGGTTGAAATCAGAGAGTCGGAGCACATCACCGCTTGAAGACAGTGAGGACACGTTCCCGGATGTCGATAGGGCCCTCTGTTCAATCGCCTGCTGCTATTCCCAAACGTCATGGGGATAGATAATCCTACACCCTGCTCCGGGACCCCGGAGGCACCCAACCCAGGCCCCATCCCACCGTGATCTGTCCCAAGCCTGGACTGAATAGCGGTTGGTGGATACCCCCCCCAAATTCCAACCAAAACCGCAATCCTTCCCCCCTCCCTAACCCTTTAAAATATTTGGATAGAAAACAAACCAGGGGCCCCTTATTAAATTTATATCGATGGCTCCTATCCCTGCCTGACCATCTTTCAGGGTTCCAACAATTGGGCCCGTCATCAAGAGGAGAGGTAAAAACAGAGGCGGGTTGCACCCAGGAAGGGGGGGCACCCCTGAGAGTGAATAAATCCGTGCTGGTATAATATAAGCGAGCCATAATTGTCCAAGAAGGTCCAGCAAAGGCAGTCCCATAATCAATAAGGAGTATCTAAAGACAGAAGGAGAATAAATATCCAGTCCACCAGCTCCTCTGCCACTTGAGCTGGGTAACCTCCGAAACAGGTCGGCCACCGCCCTCTCATGACGGTCACAGGCCTATGAGGAAGCAGAACAAGATACACACCCCACAGCTCTCTCACCTCTAGGGAGGGTAGCAGGAGGTACATCTGAGCCACTCTCTCACAGTAACTCAACACCCGGGTCCTTCTGAGTCCTTTGGGGTCATGGAAGAACATCATCATCATCATCATCATCATCATCATCGTCATCGTTATTATTATTATTATTATTATTATTATTATTATTATTATTATTATTATTATTATTATTATT
>JAKJMR010000416.1:402121-413680 GCA_024449315.1 Daboia siamensis | reverse complement strand
TTATTATTATTATTATTATTATTATTATTATTATTATTATTATTATTCCTACACCACTCAGAAACAACATCAGCCATGCTCATGTAGAAAGAAAAGTCTTTATCATGGTTCAGTCCAAGCCTGGGATAAACAACATTGCGACTGCTTTAGGAAAAAGGTTACATTTATTGCAAAGGAGAGCCAGACAGAAAGATGGTTCCAGCAGAAAAAGGACTAAGCACATGTAGGGAGTGGGTTTTTATACCTCCTGGAGTCTTTTGTTTGGAGTTATTTCCTGTTTCAGGCTTTGTATTTCCTGTGTCACGTATTCTGACCGGAGTCTGGGTGTGCCTTTTGGTATTCTTGATGGTTGTGGGTCAGTCCTATTATGTCCAAAGGTCATATCCTGCTTTCCTGGGGTTGGAGTATGTAGATTTTAGGTCTTTGTCTTCCTAAACTTCTAGCTCCAACCTTCCTGGTTTACATTTGCATGTCTATAGACTGGTCTCTGCTGGGGGAAGGAGACCTGGGACTATTAAGTAAACCGGGCATGCTTTCCCGGTTCTTCAGTATCTTTTTAGGAAATATATTTTTCTGCCCTTTTAATATTTCCTTCTCTGGGGAGCTGACTTCCCACACTCATTTGTCTGAAAAAATTGTTCAAGTCTCTCTCTATATATACTGTAATGTCCACTCATGTGGCACTATTAGCCACATTCATCTACCAATGAGACTAGCCAGCTAGCTATTTTTCCATTTTGTTCACTGCAACCTATTCAGTGTTATTCTTGCTTTTTGTTTCTTTTACTATTCTTTCTCCCCAGTTAGAGATAATAAATGTAATCTACAGAGCATACATTTTTATTCATATTAATTGGCCTTCTAATTCATAGTATCTCCCTAAGGTTCAATATATTTATGTAGACATCAGAGAAATGGACTTGAAAAATGAAAGAGGAAGGGAGATGTCTTTAACGTTTTCTGAGCAAAGAAATCTTACTTTTTAAATATAGATAGTCTTCAAGTTACAACTACAATTGAGCCAAAACTTTCTGTTGCTAAATGAGACAGTTAAATTAATTTTGCCCCATTTTATGACCTTTTTGCCATAGTTGTTAAGTGAATCACTGCAGTTGTTAAGAACACAATTGTTAAGTGAATCTGGCTACCCCATTGATTTTGCTTGTCAAAAGGTCACAAACGGTGATCACGTGATCCTGAGACACTGCAACTGTCATAAATATGACTCAGTTGCCAAGCATCTGAATTTTGACATGGTGCCATGGGGATGCTGCAACAGTCGTAAGTGAAAAACAGTCATAAATCACTTTTTCCAGTCCCGTTGTAACTTTGAAAGGTCACTAAATAAACTATTGTAAGTCAAGGATTACCATTTCTTTTTTAACCTAAAAAAAATAAAACATTAGTGGAAAACTGATTCTCTTTAATGTACATGCTTTGTAAAGAAATGTAGCTAATGGGTTTTTATCACTCTCATAGAACTGAAACAACAATTTCTTGTAGTTTTTCATATATAGAAAACACATTGTAAAATTGGCAAATGATTTGTTTACATTTTTGGTTAGCAGACATCTAAGTACTTTTTCTTGCACTAGGTCCAACCTTTGGAATGATGCTGTGAAAAGGAGAAAAAAACTGTTCTTTTTTCTTTTTTCCCATTTCATATCACAACACAATTAATTAAACATTAAAGTTGAGAAGAGAAGGCAAATAAATTCCATTTAAAAATGAATTTAAAAATCCCCAGTTCAGCAGCTAATTCCATTCCATGCATTCTGCTCTGCTTCTTTGTTATCGCTGCTACCTTTATTTTTGGTCATATTGACAAGTTTTGCTACTTTTGAGAAAAGAATATACACACAGAGATATTCATTGGGGGGGGGCAAATAAATTGATAATTTGGCTCTCAGCATTAAGAGAGACCCACATTGTTATTCTTTTTTCTGCAAAAGTGTCTGAAACTTAAGTTTTTGCAAACATCTTTTTTTTCTTCCCTGAAAAGTAGAGAGAAGGAAAAATCAGCTATGAATACAGTACAGGCAATTGAGCAGAAAGTGGCCGGTAGAAAATCTACAATTCATCAGACTCTTCTTCTGGGTTACTGTTTATGCTTGAAATCACCTGCAGCTATGGGGTTTATTAAAAATCAAAACAAAACTGAGGAAGATGTAATTTATATCGTCATTTGGATTTCAGTTCCTTTTTAGTGTTGAACTTGTTAGAAGAAAATTCTGGGTTCAAATGTAACCAGGTTCTCCATAGCACACACAGGGCAAGTCACTTGGAGCAGAAGGCAAAAGTTTATTAAACGGCATACAGCAATTGAAGGTTGCAACAGAAGTTACGACTCTCAAGTGTTTACCCTTCCTTTTCCCCACCCCCCCCAGGAACAGAGCCTGCCCTCTAGGAATTATGGGAAGCTGCAATTAACTGGATAGCCAAAAGGGGGCACTTGGGGGATAGACTGAGTTTGTGGTATTTTTTCCTCCACTCGTTTACCATATTAATTGGCTGCTTAGTTAATATTTAGGCTGGAGGTGGCAGTCAGAGGAAAGGATCTTTTGTTTATTAATTGGCATAATCTCTGGTATCTTGAAAGGGATGTTTACCTGAATGGCTGGGACCTTTAGCTAGTTTCATCCTCTGTATATGAAAAGGTTTTCCATGTCCTGAGACAGGGGTCCCCACTATTGGGCCTTGAGCCCTTTGGAACTGGGCTGCAGAAGTGGTGGGTGAGAGTGCATGTGCACCACATCCCCATTTGCGCTGCTTGCGCAGAACCATCCCTGCCGACTTGGCCACAAAGCCAGAAAGGTTGGGGAACAGTGTCCTGAAGGATTTCTTATGGTTTAATTGAGTTGCTGATATTTACCAATTTCCTAGTGGGAGATGCACTTAGACAGTTCAGCCCAAGACTCAGTATGAGCAGAAATGCTAAAGTGGTTCTTTGTTTTGTGACCTGGAGTTCACTGACAGCAGGTGTGGCCATTCTTCCCACAATCCCCCCTTTGTGCAAAACAAGAGGGACTCTTAATTTCATATACCTCTAGCTGTCTTGGAAACTATATTTTGATATATCTGTATCCTTATGAGAGAGGCTTCCATAAGCTTGTGGTGAATTGTTGCTTGGTGTTTGGAAAACATTCCCTGATCTGCCCTAGGCGGATGGGTGCGCTTTGGACAGGGAGCAAGAAAATATTGTTATTGCACCCCCAAATTTCCTTATGAAATAGGCTTACTTGAGAGAAAGAGAATGATCTTTGTATAGAAATAAAGAAAGAGAATATAGGAGAATAAACAAGCATATGATAGAGATACATGTAGAAAACAATGCTTTCATGTTGGCTATTTGCTTAGCATGCTCTAAGTCACACCATTTCTCTATTCTGTGAGACAAAAAAATATTCTTTAAACAATGGTTTCCAATTTTCTTTACAGCAATTACAAACAAACTTTTACTATTTCTTCCCCTTTAGAATTACATTACAGCTAGTCTTGATTTACAACAGTTTGTTTAATGACCATTTAAAGTTACAATGGAACTGAAAAAAGTGACTTATTACCAGTGCTTTTTTTCTATATAAAAAAAAAAGGTGCCGGAACTCAGAGATGCTGTCACTGGGAGCGATGCCAGTGTCTTGCTATGGCATCACTGCCCATCCTTTGTACCCCCGCCCCTGCAGCTCGAGCCACATGCCATGGGGATTCCCCTTCCTACAGCTGCCATGGGGATTCCCCTCCCTGCAGTTGCCATGCCGTGGCCCATGCTGAGCCCCCACCCGGAGCTGCTCCGAACTCCGACCCAGAGCTGTGTTCCTTCGTGGCAGTGATCTCTGGCGCCAAACAGCCTCTTTCCAACCACATCCAGAAAAAATTGTAACAAACATTGGAATTCTCAAGGCCATGTTTGGTATTTCCCAGCAATCTTTTAGTGGAAGGAAAAAGCAATCCCTGCTGCGTTACTGATCCCAGAGAAGCATTTGCATGTATGCAGGTATCCTTAGGGTGCCATAGTTATGGATGAGAAATATTGGTTGCAAAGTTGGCATTTCTGGATGTAATACAGATATTTTGAACTTATTTTTGTTTCTTTGTATGTTTGATATTTTTAAAAAGGCATATGTTACTCTATGCTTAGGCACATATGTAACATCTTTTGCTAGAATACATGACTACTGCATGTCCAGAATGTGAAAAGTGAAAGATTGTGACTAAACAAAATTTTAATGTACAGATAATACCACCAGAAATTATTTTAGCCTTTTTAATAAATGTTGTTATTGATGTTAAGCTCACCATGGAAAACATCATATATTGTTATGTATATACTAGGTTAATTATTTAAAGACTGAAGTGCAACATAACTAGATTCTACATAATCTATTTTTCAAAACACACAACAATCCAAACAGTAAAAGTAAAGTCCAAATTAAGAATATTTCATTCTTAAGAATTGTTTAATTTAAAGTGGTTTAGTTGTAATAGATGGTTATAGATTCAAAATAGTTTTCAAGAGTGTACAAAAGATACTATTTTTTTCTACCATCAGCTAAATTAGACATATTACATTGAGAAAAATGTTTCTCATTTCTTTCCTGTTACCTTTATTGATTTCATTGCAGACATGTTAACATAGGAAATAGATTATTTTGTTATCTAATTTTATCTTCCAAAAGACAGAAGCAGATGAAAATTGTGAGGTTATTTCCTGTTGGTTTTTTTAATTAGCTGTTTTAGATTCTAAAAGTTTAGTTCCTAAAGAAGTAACCTTGTAAATAATTTTAATGTCCTACTCTAGTCTCTTTTATAACTCAAGGACTTCAACTCATAAAAATCCTGGGCCAGCATGGCTCAGCTTGGAAACCTCTCTCTTTCCCCTTAGCATGGCTGGCTCAAGATTTCTGGGAGTTGAAGTCCACAAGTCATAAAAAAGGGCCAAGATTGCCTATTCCTAAAGCCAATAGAGGGAGCTTTTTTTTTTTTTTTTTGCAAAAAAAAGGTGCCAGAACACCATTCTGAGCATTCTATAAGAAAAAAAGCCCTGCTTATTATCACTTTTCACACTTATGACCATTGCAGTATCCCCATGGTCATATGATAAAAATTCAGACGACTGACATGTATTTATGGCAGCTGCAGTGTCCCTAGGTTATGTGATCCCCTTTTGTGACCTTCTGACAAGCAAAGTCAATGGGGAAGCCAGATTCACTTAACAACCATGTGGTTAACTTAACTGCAGCGATTCACTTACTCTAACAATATAGCAAGAAAGGTCATAAAATGGGGCAAATCTCATTTAACAATTGTCTCACATGGCAATTTTGGTTATAATGGTGTTTGTAAGCCCAGGATTACCTGTACATAGTTCTCTACTTACCATATTCACTTGTTTTAATCAGCAAGCTGTAAATATTTTAAAAATCCATATACGTGTTTTCTTAAATAGGAACATAATAGAATATGCATTATATTTTATACTTTCTTTTCGACGTGTGGTAATATGAATAGCTTCTGCTTTGTTCTGTTTTTCTCCCCAATCTAATGCCATGCAGAAGCAAACAAGGACTTGTGTACGCTCATATGGCTAATTGTGCAAATGTTGATTTTTTTTTTCTTATTATTGTTTTCTCACAAGTAGAAGATCCATTTTTTAATGTGGCGAAAAATAAATGTCTTTTGAAAAAAGTAGCGTGAGTTCATCTCCATTCACCTTCAGGAGCAAGGCATGAAGGGAACTTGATTCATAATGTGTAGTTCCGGAAGAAATTTTCACTCAGTCTTAAAAGAAGGACTAGTATGTCAATCAAATTGAAAGGCATGTCAGGGACAAGCACTTGATCTAAAAATTTATGAAATGTGAAATGAGCTACAATATGAGTCTGCCATACACCTGAATCATGGGTCCCTTTGGAATGTCAGTGTATGGAACATTTTTATGATCATTTGGTAAATTGACAAATGATGGGAGTGTCAAATGGTTGAAAAGGGTTTTCAAACTTAAATAAATAATGGTTCATAAATTTGTAAGGAGTCCAGCCTGTGAATGAGTATTGAACAGTTCTTACTCCCTCCAAAATTGTTTCTTCTTTGTTCAGTTGAAAAATAAAAGAAATTTTGCAATTATTTTAAAGGAATATGATTTTCTTGCCTCCATTTTTAATTTAGCACTGGGTGTATACTTACTTTAAGTATAGTACTATTCAGTGTTTGGAGAGAAGAATTAATATTAATTAGAAAGCAAGCAGCTCCTAGAATCATTTAATGTAAATGTAGGATGGGCCTTTCTAAGCATATAGTCCAGGCTCAGGAATTCTGGGAGTTGAAGTCCACGACTCATAAAAGAGCCAAGGTTGCCTAAAGGTAAAGGTAAAGGTTCCCCCGCACATGCATGCTAGTCATTTCCAACTCTAGGGACCGGTGCTCATCTCCGTTTCAAAGCCAAAGAGCCAGCACTTGTCCGAGGACTTCTCCGTGGTCATGTGGCCGGCATGACTAGATGCCAAAGGCGCACGGAACACTGTTACCTTCCCACCGTAGTGGTCCCTATTTTTCTACTTGCATTTTTACGTGCTTTCGAACTGCTAGGTTGGCAGAAGCTGGGACGAGTAACAGGCGGTCACTCTGCTATGCGGCACTCGGGATTTGACCCGCCAAACTGCCGACCTTCTGGTCGACAAGCTCTGCGTCTTAACCCACTGAGCCACCGCGTCCCTACACCCGATCTAATCCAACCCCCTTCCCATATCAAGGCTCCCCCCCTCTCAGCCATACCTCCAGTGCAGAAAAGTCCATCACCCCCTAAGAAAGTCAGTACCACAGTTGAATATCTCTCACTGTCAGGAAGGTCTTTTTCCGGATGTCCAAGTGAAATCTGCATGCTTAGAAATTAAATTCCTTGCTTTTTTCATGTCTGACTCATCTTCAGGAGCTTGACAAGAGCTATCATGTCTTCCCAGAATCTTCTCATCTCCAAACTAAATTTAACCAGCACTTCCAGCCATATTTTTTTTCTGCACCACTTATTATCTAGGCATGTCCTAGTTTGTCAATGTCTTTCCTAAAATGTGGCACCCAGAACAGGACACTGTATTCTAAATATACCTGACCTATGCAGAATGTAGAGAAACAATTATTTGTTCAGTTTATGATCCACCAAGACAGAACTTTTCCACATGTATGATCCCCACTGCCACCTTACACTCACATTTTTTATTTTTCCTTCCTAGTTTAAGGAATTGCAGGCTACTTGCATAGGTAATTTGTCCTGCTGAAATTCATGTTTCTGGGTTTTGTCCAATGTTCCATCTTGTCAAGATCATGCTGCAGCTTTTAGAGTCCAATAAAATATTTGCAGATTTGCTCCTTGTATTTTCTAACCCTTAATTCAAGTCAATTAATTGGCAACAATGATGAGAAAGAGGAAAAATAGCAGTTGATATCAATTTTCCCTGCAAAGTACTGTACAATATACCTACCTCATTAAAAAGTAAGAAAGTAGATCCATTGAGGAAAGGCATTAGAAAAACAGTTAAAATTCATTAGCAGCAAAAATGAATTGAGCCCTTAGCAGGTCATAGTTGAAGTTAAATTTCAAAGGCATCCTCAGGGACTATATCTATTGCTCATTTGCTTTCAACTTTTTCTATCCTCAGAAATATTAGATGACTTCTACAATTCACAGGCAATTATTTGGGGAAAAACTAAATGTCTTCATATTGAGTGTACATGTAAATTGGTCTTAAACTGATTGACCACAAGTCATTTAGTTAGCATTTCTGGATGTAATAAACTTTAAAGTAATTCTCCATTGTCATAGTTTAATGTGTGACTCTATCCAAGTGAGAGAAATGATTCAGAAATAAAAAAAAACAAACAGAACAATATAAAAGAGAATTATATGCTCTGACTGAATTCATATAGCCCAATTTGCCTATTCAAAATTTACTGAATAAACCACACTTGACTATGTACAGACAAGTATATACCACAGTTTGCAAATCATAATGAGTGTTCATTACTTTGTATTTACACTAAATAGGGGGGGGGAATATGTTGTGACATGTATATGTATCCATCTGTGTGATATTGGGATGGATAAGTGATTGAGTGCTTGTGATGCAAGACAGTGATATTTTCCATCTGGTTTTCATAAAAAGATTTCTGCTGAATGCACATTCATAATCAACTGTAGCAAAAAAGCTTAAATAAATATTCTGTATCCACTACTGTGAGCAAAAAGAAACAACACAAGGGGGAAAGCATTACATTTGTATTGATTGAGGGTATTTTTATAACTGGATTAGCAATAAACCAGAATAGAAATGTTTAAATAATGCATCTATTTCTTTTCATTTGTGACATTTCTCCCCTATTTCTTTGGCACAAACAGCATCAAGCAGTTTACCATGACAATAAAATGCATCCAAATCAATTAATCAATCAATTAATCAATAAAAGTCCTGGATTAAAAACAGCAATGGGTACAGGTTAAAAAGTCTGAAAGTAGTTGAAAATGAGATGGATCCCATTTAAAGGACAAAACCAATCTTGTTGGCTGAATAAAACCTAACAGAGATGACTATACAAAACTACACAAACTAGCCCTTCACTTTACTAGTTCTGATCTGGTGCTATGTTTTGTGAACCAAATAAATTGTGGGTTGTTTAACAAATTATAGTTGAACAAACCATGATTTGGTGAAATGTCTAAATGTACCTTATATCTACCCCTTCATGGATTACTGCCTTGTCGTGGCGGAGGGGCTTGCGTAATTCAATGAAGCTATGAGCTATGCCGTGCAGGGCCACCCAAGACGGACAGGTCATAGCCGAGAGTTCTGACAAAATGTGATCCACTGGCGAAGGAAATGGCAACCCACTCCAGTATCTTTGCCATGAAAACCCTATGGACAGTACCAAAAGGCAAAACAATATGACGCTGGAAGATGAGCCCCTCAGGTCGGAAGGCGTCCAATATGCTACTGGGGAAGAGCAGAGGGCTAGTACTAGTAGCGCCAGAAAGAGTGAAGCGACTGGGCCAAAGCCGAAAGGACGCTCAGCTGTGGATGTGTCTGGTGGTGAAAGGAAAGTCCGATGCTGTAAAGATGTTCTCTCCATAGGAACCTGGAATGTAAGATCCATGAATCAAGGAAAGCTGGACGTGGTCAAACAAGAGATGACAAGACTAAACATCGACATCTTAGGTATCAGCGAACTAAAATACTACTGCGGGCAAGAATCACTCAGAAGAAATGGAGTAGCCTTCATAGTCAATAAAAGAGTAGGAAAAGCAATACTGGGATACAATCCTCAAAATGACAGAATGATCTCAGTTCGAATCCAAGGCAAACCATTCAATATCACAGTAGTCCAAGTCTATGCCCCAACCACCGGTGCTGAAGAGGATGAAATTGACCGGTTCTATGAAGCCCTACAGCACCTTATAGAACTAACACCAAAAAATGATGTTCTTATCATCATGGGGGATTGGAATGCTAAAGTAGGAAGCCAAAAGATAACCGGAATAACAGGCAAGTTTGGCCTTGAGTGCAAAATGAAGCAGGGCACAGACTGATAGAATTCTGTCAAGAGAATACGATGGTGATAGCAAACACTCTTTTCCAACAACCCAAGAGACGGCTCTACACATGGACATCACCAGATGGTCAACACAGAAATCAGATTGACTATGTGCTCTGCAGCCAAAGATGGAGAAGCTCTATACAGTCAGTAAAAACAAGACCAGGAGCTGACTGTGGCTCAGACCATGAGCTTCTCCTTGCAAAGTTTAGGCTTAAACTGAAGAAAATAGGGGAAAGCACTAGGCCACTCAGGTATGAATTAAATCATATCCCTGTTGAATATACAGTAGAGGTGACAAATAGATTTAAGGAATTAGATCTGATAGACAGAGTGCCTGAAGAACTATGGACAGAGGTTCGCGACATTGTACAAGAGGTAGCAACCAAAACCGTCCCAAAGAAAAAGAAATGCAAGAAAGCAAAATGGCTGTCTGAGGAAGCTTTGCAAATAGCTGAGGAAAGGAGGGAAGCGAAAGGCAAGGGAGAAAAAGAAAGATACGCCCAATTGAATGCAGAATTCCAGAGAATAGCTAGAAGAGATAAGAATGCCTTCTTAAATGAACAGTGCAAAGAAATAGAAGAAAACAATAGAATAGGGAGGACCAGAGATCTTTTCAAGAAAATTAGAGAAATGAAGGGAACGTTTCATGCAAAACTGGGCATGATAAAGGACCAAAATGGCAGGGACCTAACAGAGGCAGAAGAGATCAAGAAGAGGTGGCAAAATTACACGGAAGAACTATACAAGAATGAGCTTAACGTCCCTGATAATCACAGTGAGGTGTTCACTGACCTCGAGCCAGACATCCTAGAATGTGAAGTGAAGTGGGCCTTAGAAAAACTAAGCAACAACAAAGCTAGTGGAGGTGACAGTATTCCAGCTGAGCTATTCAAAATCTTAAAAGACAATGCAGTAAAAGTGCTACACTCAATTTGCCAGCAAATTTGGAAAACTCAACAGTGGCCACAGGATTGGAAAAGATCAGTTTACATTCCAATTCCAAAGAAAGGCAGTGCCAAAGAATGTTCAAACTATCGCACCATTGCACTCATTTCTCATGCTAGTAAAGTCATGCTTAAAATCCTACAAGCTAGACTTCAGCAGTATGTGGATCGAGAACTACCAGAAGTACAGGCAGGATTTCGAAGAGGCAGAGGAACTAGAGATCAAATTGCCAACATACGCTGGATCATGGAGAAAGCTAGGGTGTTCCAGAAAAACATCTACTTCTGCTTCATTGACTATGCTAAAGCCTTTGATTGTGTGGATCATAACAAACTGTGGCAAGTCCTTAAAGAGATGGGAGTACCAGACCATCTTATTTGTCTCTTGAGTAACCTATATGTGGGTCAAGAAGCAACAGTGAGAACTGGACACGGAACCACTGATTGGTTCAAAATTGGGAAAGGAGTCCGGCAAGGCTGTATACTGTCGCCCTGCCTATTTAACCTATATGCAGAGCACATCATGAGAAAGGCAGGGCTAGATGAATCAAAAGCTGGAATTAAGATTGCCGGAAGAAATATCAACAACCTTAGATACGCAGATGATACCACTCTAATGGCAGAAAGTGAAGAAGAACTAAAGAGCCTCTTGTTGCGGGTGAAGAAGGAGAGTGCAAAACTTGGGTTGAAACTTAACAGTAAGAAAACCAAGATCATGGCATCTGGCCCTCTCAATTCCTGGCAAATAGATGGGGAAGAAATGGAGGTAGTGACAGATTTTATTTTCCTGGGCTCCAAGATCACTGCAGATGGGGACTGTAGCCAAGAAATTAAAAGAAGCTTGCTCCTGGGGAGGAGGCAAATCTAGACAGCACACTAAAAAGCAGAGACATCACCCTGTCGACAAAAGTGCGTATAGTCAAGGCTATGGTCTTCCCAGTTGCAATATATGGCAGTGAAGGTTGGACCATAAGAAAGGCCGAGCGCCAAAGAATTGAGGCCTTTGAACTCTGGTGCTGGAGAAGACTCCTGC